>BGPR01010339.1:13594-52911 GCA_013235015.1 Araneus ventricosus | reverse complement strand
AGCAATTGTCTTTCTGGACTGTGTTGCAACCATTCTGTATAATCATCATAACTTTGAAATGTTTCTTTTTGGCTAGAGTTTCTTCCATCATGTTATTCATTTCAGATTTTAGTGGGTAAGGTATCTTAGAAATGGGTATTTGTTTAAAAAGATAGCTTAGACATTGTCATCTTTGCTTTGAAATAATTATTTATTTGATTTTGCAGTAACGACTGCGACATAATCTGCCAAATTGTTGCATAAACTGATGTCGGATTATTCACACAGCTAGCTGATTTTTTCTTTTGCTCCTCCTTAAACCACTGCAGATCTTTAAAAACTGGAGGTCAAATAATCAGCCTTCATTTTCAAATGTTTTTATATCCGTAGTTCAGTTATTTAAGCTTTATTGCAGTTGTTTGATGTTATTTAAAAGTAAATGGGACCGTCCTCCAGCTAAATTATTGTATGATAGATGTAAAACCTTTGAAATTGAGAATTTAAAAAATATCAAACTAAAATGAATCAAATATTTGTCCGAAAGGAAGTTTTTAAATGTTTTCTATGTATATCATTTTCTTCTATATGTCACATAAAATGTTTATAAATTAATAATGTTAATAATTATTCCTGTTTTTTTAAATGCTTGTATTTATTACTCTTTTCGTCGTAACCTACTTAAAAAGTGATGTAATATTTCTGTATAACATTTTTGTTTTGCATTGGTTTTATTAACGTTTAAATAAATGAAATATATAACTGTGTGTTTATGAAAAATTCAACCTTATATTACCTGCAGCATATTAATCTGGATAAATTTCCTTATATTTCCTTGGTTTCATTTACCTTTTAAATGCATAGGAAAGTCCCCAGTACTTAAAATTTCTAAAATGCTAGCTTAGGCTCTCCAGTTTTAACCTTATTGAGTATACTAGAAGAAATAACTCTTTACTGTCTTATTATATTTCAGAATTTATAATTTTGACTCTTACAAAGCTAGTTGAAAAATTATAGCATTTAAAATTGTTTTCAAATGCTAAATTCATGATTTTTTAGGTTGCCATGGAAATCAAAATCACCCATAGAGGATGAAGAAGAGCAAGATCAAACTCAGCGTTGTCCATCTGCTTGCTCTTCTAGTAGTCGTAGAAGTGATGAATGTATTGCAACTTCTACCACAGCTCTCATTTTAGAAAATCGACCACCGTATGTATTATTGAGAATATAAATGCATTTGTGGTAATATATATTAATCTTCTATTGACACACATATATTAATTTATGTCTGATTAGATTTTTTTGCTTTCCTGTCATGTCATTGCACTAAAGTTTATTAGTTATCTTGGATATAAATGAAAAAAAAAATAGAATTAAGAATGATTATAAAAGAGTAATATTTATTGAGACAAATAAATTCAGTATACAACTTTTCGTAAACAAACAACAAAAAAAGCCCAGATCCACACTCTTAGTCTGAAACATCGTAGTATGATAATATTTTTAAGCTTAATTTTGTCTTTGTCTGGCTTCATTGCATCTGATGTTACATTCTTTACAAAATGGTTTCTACATCACACAATTTACAGAAACAGCGCCAACCTCAAATCATTATGTTTAAAATGTCCAATGTTCTGAAATATCTTAAAGCATTAGTTAGTAATAAACTTATAAATCTAATAATAATTTTTTTTTAGTTGTTTGAGATACAACTTGTTTTGACGCATGCTGCTGATATAAAGAAAAAGAATATTAGTACAAAATTGTGTGAAAAACTAATTTTGAAAAATTTATGAATTTTTTAAAAAAGAGTGTGGAAATAAAATATGTATAACTGAAAAGCTAAGTTAAAAAAATAATTAAAAGTAGGTTTTTGTGTGATATGATCTGAATTTATTGAAGAAAACATTTTAACAAATTTTTGAAATCAGTGCAATAAACTTCATTACTCTTTAAAATCAGTGTTTCATTCCATTCATGTGGTAAAGAAGTTTGCATATTTAGCCTGCTGATCCTTTATATTACTCTCATATTTACTGTTTAATTTATTATTCTTTACCTTAATAAACAAATTTATTCAAGTTTGAACTAAATATAATTGGCTAGAGTCTCGGTCCATTGATTTCTGATGGTTATAAAATAAACATTTTGTTGCAATCATAAATACCTCAAATTTATCTAAAATGTTCGAATTCTGATGGATGTTTTGGGTGAATAATTTTTTAATGAAATTGAGTTTTAATTTCTTTGAATTGTTTTGTCTGTTATTTTCTAAAGTGTTAATGAAAAATGTGCAAAGGCTTATGCATTCCCTTTTAAAATGACAATTTAGTAATAAAAATAGGCATAAATTTAATATGTTTTCTTAATCTTTTCTTACATATGTTATATTTGTGTAAAAGTAACTTTCAACTCTCGAATAAGAATACATATTTTATTAAACTTCTTGAGCTTGTTATTGACCTTGGTTGCAAATGAAGTTATTTTAGTTAGATGCAGTAGTAATGACAAAAATAAATGTGCTGTTTTTAGTATATTCTACTGTTTATTGATTTGGCTAGAAAGTCATTCTCTGTTGTGATAAGAACTTTTTAGATTAGATAAGTGATGCGAGAGTGAAAATTGGCATTATATCTAGCTTACCTCTGTGGCGTGTTGAACTTTAGTCGTTACTGTTGGAGTTCATATGTTCTGTTTAAAAATTCCTTCAATTGATTTCTGAACAGAAATTTTGATATTAAAGCAGTTTTATGCTGTGTAGTTTAAAATAAATTTTAAAGCAATCTGGCATGATTATTGAAATCTTAAACTTCAAATTATAAGTAATTAACTCTGTTGGTTACTTTTATTATTTCAGAGCATTATTAAAAGTTTGTCACTTGTCTGTGTATTATTATATTCAAATATTTTATTAAGGTTGAGAAACTTACTTTTTCTTTATGTTTAATTTGTTGTTACTGATAAGATTCTTTAATGATTTGTATGTATATTAATATATTTTTGTTTTGCCAATTAATTGAAAGACATTTTTCACAAAAGGAATCTGCCTGCAAAATCGTTTGAGGAAGAAGCCAAGCATAAACAACAGTATGAAGAAATGATTCGTGGAGCTCGGAAAAAAGGTAAAGTGTTTTACATTTTTTTTGCTTTCATGTTAGTACAAAAAAAATGTAATTAATAACTGAACACCTTTTTCTTTCTGTTTCAGAATTGCAAGATGCAAAGTGTAGAAAGAAGCAAGCATATCAGCAACAGAAGCTTGAAGAACAATTAATTAATGCTACTAAGACATGGAATGAAGAAATTCTACCTAACTGGAATTCTGTGTAATTATATTTCTTTTGTGTCTTAATATTTATAATTTGCTTATTCTGAAATATTAAGAATATGATTTCATTTTTGTTACTATTTTTAGTATTCTAAGTAATCTTGTACAATCATTCTTTGTGTGCATAGGACATGAATGCAATAATTTTTGCATTTATTTCATTTATTTCCTATTTTAACTTGCAGTGTGTACTGGTTGGATTCTTTATTGTGATTTAGAGGTTAGAATGGACTAATTTTTATGTTAAAATTAAATTGGATGCTTCCCCTGGAATATCAGTGGCTAAATACTTTCTTTCATGTTTGGATATTTGGAGATTTCATGTATTTAAGCAAAAATAGAAATACATTTAAAAATGAAATAGTTCATTACTATTGCATATTTTTCTGAGACTTCAAGAGAATTTCTCTTTGGTAATTAGTATGGTATGAAGAGGGCTGTCTGCAATATTGTCCTGTATTCTACTTTTAATATGAAAATGGGTATATTGTTGTAATATGGTTGTAAAAAACCCCTGTTTAATTTCAATACTGTCCAGTTATATTCAGAAACTAGCCGCCTTTGGCAACCAGCTGGTTTGCCCATATTGGAGCATATAACTAAAAATGATTCAGTTATATCAAAAAAATGCAACATATCCATGATGTTTGAAATAGTTTTTTTTGTTTAATATTAATAATTTGTTGATAAAGCTATTTATCCGACGAAGTTATTTCCACTTTGAATTTTTTTTTAACATAAACCGTCATTTTTGAAAAAAAAAAAAACTTAAAACTTTAACAAAGGTCTATTATGAATTAAATAAAATGTCATGAAGAAATGAATTCTTCGTTTATTTTTTAGATAAGACAATTAGTTCCAAAATCAAAAATCAAATAGAGATGCATCCAATATGAAATAGTAAAAAAAGATAATCTTTAGATGCATAAATTCAAAGTTCTAAGTTTCCAGTTCATAAATGAAATTTCAGAGAACAGTAAATGAATGCAGTTTTTAGCTGCTTATGCTCAAATAATAATTTGAAATTGTTATTTGAATTATGTTCACATTTTATTGAGTACATTTTTATGTCAGTTGTCTTATCACTGTTATTTTACCTTTATGCTGATTTAAACTTTTGTTAGGCACAGTATGGTCAGGTCTGTGACTCTTGTGCCAAAATACCAGATGAACTAAAATCTTTTTAGATAATGTCACATTAAAAAATGATTAGCTGTAAGCAAATTCAGTGTATTGTTTTCATTTGAATGTGTATGGCAACTATTATGTTACAAAAAATTTTAATATTGATTTAGTAATTCAAATATTATTTTCTATTTTTTACAATAGTATTATGCTGAACTTTTATGCCTACTTCATATTATATTTGTTCAAGATTCATAATCATTCTTTCTAGCACAGTGCATTTTTTTGTGTATTTTAAAATGTTAAATTAGAAATATCTTTTTTAAATTTTATTTTTCCTACTAAATGTTCCTTGTATTAATTTACAGAAAAGAAAATCGGAAAACTAGAGATTTATGGTGGAAGGGATTGCCCCCAAGTATACGAGGTCGTGTTTGGAAATTAGCTATTGGCAATGATTTAAATATAACTCAAGAATTATTTGATATTTGTACAGCTAGATCAAAAGAGAAGATATGGGTTTCAACAGATGTTAAATCATGTGAAAGCAGTGAAGGTAAATATTTTTTCTTTCCAAAGTATGTTTTTTAAAGAAAGGAATTACAATATTTTCTCTGATGTTTTGAGATGTCTGCATATAATTCGAAAAGCCGGGCGTAGTTAAAACTGAACTAGAGCAGTATTTTTTTTTTAAAAAAAACTGTAATCTAAGTTATGATGTGAGTCCTTCATATTATTCTAACCAAAAGGCTAATTCATGCATATATATATATATATTCTTTTTATATGTTAGATAAAATTGTAGTTAAAAATATTTTTTAACTACATTTCACCATTACCTACAGTTAATCTTTTTGTTGCATATATGATACATAAAATATTCTAAAACGCTTTGTGATAGAACTGTTATTTTTTTAAAACTGGATATCTTGTAACATTTAATGAGGTATATGAAATTATATTTAGAACTAGGGGGCTCTGCCCCCTGCTCGCTAAAGCTCGCCAACCCCCAGAAGGATTGCGTTGCAATCCTCCCAGGTTTGCTACGCAAACCCTGCTCGCTTCGCTCGCTATAATGAAGACACTGTGTGTCCTAGAAGTTATTCTAAAATCTTCATATATATATATGAATCAGCTTTATTTTGCTTCTGATGCTTTAACTTAAATCAGCACAGAATAAAATTTTTTAGCCTCAAAAAATTTGTCTTCAAATAAAACTTACAAAGTAAAGCTGATTTCCTTTTAATGCTTTCACCTTAATAACGAAGGAATAAAATTTTTTGACCCTGAAAAGGGCCGTTTTTTATACAGTGAAAGCATCAGGAACCTCCCCCATAAACACAATTAAATATTTCACATTTTGGAGCTATCACAGAAACAGATTCAAAAGATCGTGCTCTACGAAAACATAAATTGTACGAAAGCAGGTATATACATATTCAATACATTCATATATAAAATAATATACAACATTGAAGATTGTGCTCTACAAAAAAAATTGTATCAAAGCAGGTATATTCAATCCACTCAGATATAAAATAATATACAACATTGAAACAAATTAAAAATGTAATGCAAAAAAATACACTTGACAATCAATCACAGAAAACTTCCTCATAAACACAGTTAAATATTTCACATTTTGGAGCTACCACAGAAACAAATTCAAAAGATCGTGCTCATGATAAGCCAACATAGAGTTGTCCATGACTAAAAACCGGCTCATTGAGCACCAAACATATCTTTTCAAAAGTTTGGCCTTGCGACTTATTAATTGTCATGGAAAAGGCTAAACGAATGGGAAATTGCATACGTTTAAATTTGAAAGGCATGTTAGTCTGAGATGGAATCAAAGGGATTTGGGGAATGAGAAATGTCTCTGTACCATCAATGGATTTTGCCTGAATAATGTTTTGCTGCAATTTTGTGATAATTAGGCGTGTACCATTGCATAATCCTTTAGAGGGAGCTAAATTTCTCAACAGCATTATAATGCAACCTATTTTCAACTTTAATTCATATGGAGGCAAACCAGTTGGTGTCAAAGAATTTAAAAATTCTTCAGGAAATGTCAATTGATGTTGAGGATCTTCACTCATGATCATATCAACTGCTTTAAAAACAGTTTCATTTCCCGGCATAAATTCCAACACTTTATTGTTGATTTCCATGGATCGCTCATTATTAACAGTAAGGATAGCTCGACCTTTAAGCTCCTGTGGGGTCACACTGGAAAAATCTATATCATTTTACAATTGATGTATAGGGTCTTGTATTGAAGGGTAGCATTGCAAAGGCAACTGAATCATTGAGCCACTTTTTTTCTCTCCAATGTCCAACAACCAAGCACCAAAATCCCTTTCAGATTCAAGGGCACACATATTTTTTGTCAGATATAACTTATGAAATTTCAACCAAAGAGCGTGTTTTTTTTCAAGGAGCTGGCAACAGTTAATGTTCTTGAACCTCTTAAAATTACTGGAAGAACTTGGTGAAAATCTCCACCCAGTAGAATGACTTTGCCCCCAAACGGTTCTTTACATTTTGTGAGATCTTGTAAAAGTCGATCAACAGCTAAGAAAGCATGAACATGTGTCATGGGTGCTTCATCCCACACAATTAATTTTGTTTTCAGTTACATGTCAGCTTCTTTTGTATTAGGCTTCAAATTGCAAGTAGATGTTGCATTTAAATCAATTGGAATTTTAAAAACAGAATGGGCTGTTCTCCCCCTTATTAATAGAGTTGCAGCAATACCTGTAGATGCAACAGGAATAACATCATCACCTCTACCACGTATTGTGTGAAGCAAAGTTGAATAAACAAAAGTTTTTCCTGTCCCAGCAGGACCATCTAAAAAATAACACTTGGGTGTATCTGCAGCGTTGTTGTACACTGCACTTAATAAGATTTCCACAACATTCCGCTGTTCACTATTTAACTGCATAGTATAACTATTAGCTTTAGCCTGCTCTTCCACAACATCAAAGTTCACTCTCTCCAAAACACTTGCAGGAAAATCTACAGTTGGTAGATGCAGTTTTTGGAGACTTAAATTGTAGGATGTAAGTAGTTCCTCAATATCTGCAAGTGCATAGTGAGGTCCAGTCTGCTCAGAATAATGATGCACAAAGTCCTCACAAAGTGAAACTTGATGTTGCACCCATAAGTCTGGAACATCCTCCACTTCTCCAAAGCCACAAATCATTGCGAACAGCATGTGCAACTGTCTCGGAGATTGAAATTGTGCAGTGTCATTCAAAGCATCATGCCACTGCTGGTCACCTCGAAAAAGTCCATACTCCTGACATGCTTGTTGAAATGTAATGCATCTTAATCCATTTACGGTCAAAATATCATCAAAACTAATGGCCCCAGACTTGCGCAGTAGTAGCATCCTCAAATAGTACCTCTCAGTATCCAGTATACTAACTACTGGCAGTCTCCCAATAACATTTTGTCCACCACGTTGTCGCTTCTTCCAATTTGTGGTACCCTTATCAAACATATAATATTGTGGAATATCTGAGTAAGAAATGTTGTGAGCTGAAGGATCATTTTTGTTTAGTTCAAACCATGATGTTAGTGTTGTTTTTCTTAAAGCAGCTCGTTCAATTGCTTGGGCTTCTTGACCGTCTTGGTACACAATCAGCTCTTGCTGTGGTAAATGCACAGCTAAGCGCACTACAGTGTGGGATTTATGCGGCAAATTAAATTCATTTAAATGCCACATGGCTTCAGGTGTACTAACATACCTACCTTCAACAAAACTTAAAATTTCATCATGATCCAGAGCACCTTCTTTTTGTATTTTGACCGAGGCTGCATCATGTCCTTTGTATACATATTTATATAAGTATTTGACACTTTTAACTGAGGCACAAACTTCAACATTAATATGTGCATTAAATTTTTTAAGCAACCAAGGATTATATGGGACAACCCATCTGTTATCGATGGAATATTTCCCTACTTGGACAGGTTCAGTGGCTCTTCTGCGATAAATAGGGTATCCATTAACATTTTCCTCTGTATCATCCTTGAATTGTTTCGGAAAACTTTTGCAGCACTGTCCATCTCTCATGCATGGAGAATTTATATTTATAGTTCCACATGGGCCATGTACCATGCATTTTGTCACAATTTGGAAGAGTCTAAGATCAGTGCAAGGATCTGGAAGTTCTGCACTCACAATCTTGTCAATGTCATCTTTAGTGCGAATTTTGCTTTCTGAATCTAATGTTAGAAGAATGTGGGCATGAAGCAAATCTCGCTTTTGGAACTCAATAACATAAATATAGGTCAAAACAGTTCCAAATATTCCATGCTTGCAAATACCTTCTAAAAGTTCTTTTAATTTCATATTAAATACACGTATAATAATATCAGGTCGGTCTTCAGGACGTTGTACTCCCTCCATGCAATTTAAAACTTCAAACCAAGATGGGTTGCAAGTACAGGTCAGAAAGAGATCTGGTTTACCAAACTTGCGTACCATAGCCATTGCATCTTGATAATTCTGTTGCATATTATGTGGACTCCCGTTCAGTTCGCTTTTGTTCATTTCGGATAATATATCCGACAGCACGACTTAAATTCATTATTTTTACAAATTTCCAACTACTAAAAATAGTTTTCAATAAACGTGATCACACGAAGCGGCTTCGGACTTTCCGCGGATGTAAACAAATCAAATGTGCGAGCTGTTGCCAAACGGCGATTAAGAAATTCCACCTTTTTTTGTCGCCATGTAAGAGAATTATATATATAGATTTTATGAATTAGGGCAATGTTTTTTTTTGTTAATGTATTCTCTATGGCTAGAATTGATTGCCTTTTGTATTTATATACATTTCAAACATGCTTTTGGCAATAAATGTTAATAGATTCGGATGAAAATTCTATGAATTATTTTTGAATGTAATTTGAAATAAAGCATTTTTCTAACAGAAATTTCCTTTATTTTTATTGGAAACTTTTTTTAATTAAATTTTATAAGTGAAGTGAACTCAATCTTTTTAAATGATGAATAATTATCAAATTTATATAGATACAGATGAACCAAATGAAAATGCTGCTGATTTCATTAAATTAGATGTTTCTAGAACATTCCCTCAGCTTGGAATATTTCAAGAGGTAAGGAAAAAATATCCCCAGTTAGTTATTCATGACATATTTCTAATCTACATATTTCTATATCACCAGGTTTAAAAATAATATAATAAAATTTTGCATGTATTTTTGTAGGGTGGGCCATATCACAATACTTTAGAAGGCATTTTAGGTGCATATGTGATATATAGACCAGATATTGGATATGTAAGTATTACTGGAATGTCTTGAATATTATTTTGCTATTATAAAAATTTCAACACAATTCTAAGAATAAATCAATCTGTATTAATATCTGTTCATTATTATTTGTCATATTTCTAATAAGACTTAAATGTTTTACTTGTACAATCTTTTAAGTTCATACTTGATATTAATTTGTGTATTAATGAATGAATACCCATTTTAGCTTTGGAACATTAAAAAAAAAGAATCTTAGCATTATGGAAATGTACGAATTTTCTTTAAATTATGGATGCATTTCTTAATGATTTTATATTTTTCTGTTCATTTCTTATAATTTGAAGCAAAATGTTTTATGGAATCTGCAAGAATTGGCTGAGATTTTATGTTAATTTTTCTTCAATTTTATATGAATTAATAAGAAAAGAACATTAAGTAAAAGTTCTGAATTATATTTTTTAATTTAAAAAATTGAAAGAATTTTGTATGAATATTGAACTTCATTGTATTCATTTGGTTTGTTATGAGTAAGCACTTTATATAGCTGTTTGATTAATTATTGAGAAGTTCTTTAAAATGTAAATTTATGCAGAAAAGTCTGGACTATTTAAATAGACCATGTAATGAAAAGCGTGCTTTCTTGGTAATTAAGAGCCTATTATTCTACAGGATACATCAGTGAAATATTTTTAATTTCTTTTCATCTAGAAATTTCCACCAAATATTTTTTTTTTTTTTTTTGTGGAGTGTGAAGTAAAATAGTTATTTTATGAAGTCTTCACATTTTATAAAAGAATATAGCTTTTATAAAAGAATATAGCTGTTATTTTTTGTCCCCCCCCCCTCTAGTATTTCTGAATGTTATATATAATTTCATATATTGGGATTCTTTTCTGCATAATATTTGTACCATAGAAAGAAAATTTCCATATTAGCAATCTGAATAGCTGAGGTTGCCAAGTTTGTTTGGTTATAAATCTTAATTTTTAAAAAATTACTTCTGGTGTATAATTTTGTCTTTTGTTTCCTTTTAGTTATAGTTCTGATTTTTTTTTGTAAAATATTAAGTAATTTTTAATGATTTTTTTAAGTCTCTTTATTCTAATCTAACATTAAATGATTGTTTCACAGTGATTTTACTTGTGCTTTTTTGTAGGTGCAAGGAATGTCCTTTTTAGCTGCCATGTTACTTCTGAATTTGGATGCTGTTGATTCTTTTATTTGCTTTTGTAATTTGCTTAATCGGCAATGCCAACTAGCATTTTTTAGGATTGAACAAAAAATGGTAATTCTGTTTAATACTTGAAAATACTTGTTTTGCTCCTCTGAAACAAAACTAAGTCTAATAAATTTCTGTTCTACAATTTTGTGAATGAGACATAAGGGGCTCACTACATAATTTGATATGGCTAATTGTAGTTGTTTTTGAAAGCATTTAATATTTTGTACTTATGTGATAGTGACCGATTCTGATTACATGAACAATATTTAAAAAATTATTAGTTTCTCCCTTGGAACTTTGCTGATTTTTATCAACGCAATATTATATGTGTATATCTTAGGTCATTATATTCTCAAATATTTAAACTGTATACACAACTAGCTGATAACCCATCATTGCTCAGGATCCATATTTTTGCATATCCCCATTTCTGTTTTTTTTCTATGAATATTGTTACTAACTTTCTTCAACAAACATAAATATCCTTTCAAATCTAGCCTTTCTTTTACCTTATAACAGTATGGTTTGAAAGAAAATGCGAGAAGGTTGGAAAAAGAACATTTATTTTAAACAATAAACTGTATATATATAGAGAATTTTCCCGGCATTGCTGATTAAAAATATGAACTTAAAAAATCTTTAGGATGAACAAAATGTCAACAAAAAAATAGAGAATTTTTTCGGATGTTTATAAACTAAAACATGGAAACTCGATAGACCTCCTTTAATATGGCTCAAAAAGAATAATACATAAAGAGAAGTAAATAAAAAAAATACAAGAACTACTAAATTAAACACCAGGTGTAGATGAAAAATAATGGAGAAAAATAGAAAATTCACCAAAATGGCCGAATTTACCACTTAAAATTAAGTAAATAAACTTTTTATTTGAATTTTAAAATAATTTTTATGGCATTAGTTCCCTTTTGTACTAATCCATCACTGTGCCAAATTTGGTCCAGGCCAGTCAAATGGTCTGCACTGCATAAAGAACAAATAAACAAACATACATACTAACAAAAAATAATTGCTGTTTTGTATATATATATATATATATATATATATATATATATATATATATACACACACCAATCCCTGTGATTACTTGTGATATTGATAAATTTGCTAATTTCATAAAGGATTCTTGTAAATTTGCTTTCTTCATTAAATTATATTTCAATAATACAGGGTTCGTACGCGTCCTTACAAGTCTTTAAAAGTCCTTACTTTTACATTTAGTCCTTAAAAGTCCTTACAAATCCTTATTTTTAAGCCCCATTTTTAAAAAGTCCTTGAAAGTCCTTACTTTTTACTCTGCCATTATTAAAAAATTTAAAATTTCACCGATTATCGTTTTTCTAATTCCTCCTTCTCGGCGGCTCTAATCTCGGTCGACGTGGCTCTCGCAGAATGGGGTAGGGGGAAGAACAGGGCTCGCGTGCTACGAATCCATATCCATCGCATACACTTTGGGAAATAAGGGAGGAGTTACAGATGGCCTTTATTGGTCCATGGTTCCATAGGAATGATTGTCAAAAGTGCTGTTACCATTTTTAGAACAGTATCAAAGTGATAAGCCTTTACTTCCATTTTTGCTAGTGATGTATTAAAACTTGTTAATGATTGCATTCAACATTTCAAAATTTGGAACCAGAGAATGAAAGAATTGAGAAACCTGAGACTTTATGCAAATTCAACTTCAGTGACCCAAACTTGTGTAATGATAAAAGTTAAGTGTATTTAAGATTTGCTGCAGAGCAACTAATAAAAGAAAAGTTAAAAAATAAGGAATTAGCAGACAAGGATGTTTTCACACTCAGACAGGATAGTTGGAAAAACATCATAACAATGATAAAACATTTCATGCAGAAATGTCCTGTGAATTACGCACTAGTAAGACCTGCGATTTGCATTGATCCACGAATATTGGCTGGATATCCCGAAAAAGCACAGGAAAAAATGAAAAAGGTATTGATTGTATTGTCGCAAAATAAAAGTATTTTGGGAAAAGATTGCGACGAAGTTTTGCTACTCTATGCAGATTTTCTGTTAAATATTGTAAAGCCAAATTCATTTGAATTTACTTCTTTCAATCCAAAGAGTGATTCCCTTGACAATTTTTTACAAACTTATTTTAGCAATAATCATTATGAAAAAGTTTGGAAGATTATTAAAATGGTATTAATACTGTCACATGGACAATGAAGTTTTTCGGTGAACAAGGCCCTGGAAATAGAAAATTTAAATGATGCTTCATATATTTTCCAGCTTGTAAATCATGAATTTATTAAGCTGTCTGGGGCTATTTACGACTTAAAAATTACTAAAGAAATGAGGACAGCTGCCACCTCAGCTAGAGCAAAATACATGCAGTATTTAGAAAGTGAAAGATCCAAAGAAAAGACTGAAACAAAACAACTGAAACGAAAAGCTGTAGAGAAGGAAATAGATTTTTTAAAACTAAAGATAAAATGTTTCTCCAAACGGACATGCACCAAACAAATGAGAAAGCAAATGATTTAGCTAATGGGGCTGAAAAATCAAAGGACATAAATTTATTTATTCAATCGCATGAACTAAGAAAAACAATTTCTGAAAAAGAAATTAAAATAAATACCTTGGATGTAAAATTGAATGAAAAAGTTTGGAATTAAAAAAAAATAATTTGATTACCAGTTTCATGGGTTTTTTTTTCATCAATTTATTAACTCATATTTTTAGGAGGTTTGTTGTGTTAAATATCTTC
Source organism: Araneus ventricosus (assembly GCA_013235015.1). Taxonomy (NCBI): domain Eukaryota; kingdom Metazoa; phylum Arthropoda; class Arachnida; order Araneae; family Araneidae; genus Araneus; species Araneus ventricosus. The sequence goes on along the minus strand of BGPR01010339.1, from coordinate 39,219 downwards.
TATGTTTTACATTATAATTTATCATCTAATAGGTTGAATTTGCAAAAATGAAACATTTTATTTAAAAATGCGTGCGACAATTCGTTAAGTTTATTCAATTTAGAGGTCCTTATTTTTTGGTTTTTTTAGCCCTTAAAAGTCCTTGATAGTCCTTGATTTTCTTTTAAGGAAATGTGTACGAACCCTGTAATAAGTATAAAAGTGTGTTGGAAAATTTTATGTAGAAATCTTAGTACATAAATGTTTTTAAGAAAAATTTGGCTGAATAAGTGCCCCAAAAGCTATATAAATTTGGCAGACAGCAGTTTTTAGCTATTAAAGCACAAAAATAAAGGCATTTGGCAATAAGCACGGAAACAAAGTATATTCTGAATGATTATCTTTTGACGGGTAGGTAGGGATATCCTCATCATTTGATTATAAATCTGAAGTTCTGAATAAAAAAAATTAACTAGATTGTTTCTATGTAACACTTTCCAAGAAGTGATGCGAGTGAGGTAGGTAAAGAGAAAGCTTGATTAGGGTTATTCAAGAAGCTTAGACATTTTCTTAAACCTTCAAAAGAAAGCAAGTATAAAAGAGCAATATTTTTTCTCCTGAAGCCACTGTTTTATATAACTATATATTGGAGTCTTGGTTTTATTATTAAACTGCAATTATACATTTTACAGTATTAGAAAACAGTGGAAAATGTACACCTTGATCAAATAACACTCAATATTGTTTAGAGCAACTTCTTACAGGTAGCTTTTTCAAATGTTTGTTTTAGATTTGGTACCAAATATTGTGTGGATACTAAGCTTAAAATGCTCTATATCAAAGATATTTGGAAAGGATTTTCTCTAAAGTAGAGTTATAGAGCAATGGGGGGCAGAGAAAAAAAGAACTGTTTGTCTTATGTTGCTGAATAATTAAGTCCTGTGAAGTCATATATTATAAAAAAATAGAAAATTAAAAACGAAAGTCTATATTGAATAAAGGTGCTCATAATGCAGTGTTATCTCTCAATATAATGAATTATTTGTTAATATATTAGATCATGCTGCTTAATTTGTACGTTAATAGCTTATGAAGTTGCATTTGAAGAATGTGTAATTTTCACTTACCTTTTTGGAGAGGTAGGTGCATAAGTAGAGGGGGGGGGGATATCTGGTAAATCTGTAATTCAAATCAAGTCGACTACTACTTTTTTTTTAACTTTTTGAATAAACATTAAAAAAAATAATTTTTTTAATAATATATACATAATCTCATCCTTTAGTCAATTCACCAAATCTTTTTGGCTTACCTCTTCTATGTTTTTTTTTTAATTAGTGCTTATCTCCTTTCAGTATTCAGTTTGAAATCTTTTTTCTTTGATTAAATTTTAGGTTTCTTCTTCAGCTACAGCAATAGTTTCTGTGTATTATTTCAAGATTTTTGGTTGATTTCTCAGTTTGTGTAAACCTTAGGTTTTCTTTTCAATTTTATTTCTGAATTTCATTTAAACCACTACCTATAACAGTTATCCAGTAACTTTGTTGTGACTAATTGCAGTTAGTCTAGTATAGTTGGCCATGTCATTAAGACAAGGACTGATGATAAAGGAAAAGAGAGACTACTTCTTTAGTCAAAATGACCTTGGAGCACCTAGGTATCGCCTGAGGTAACCAGTATATGGTCTTTGTCTCCAGTATATGGGGTTAGAATACTTTCCTTGACGTCTTTCAAGGAATAAGTTTGCTTGGTGGAAAACCTCCAAGAATCAGTCAAATTGCAGCAAGCAGTACATTGCTAAAATGCACATCAGTCGGTCTGTTTTTAAATTATGCTGGTTATAACCAAAGCTTAAGAATAGTACTTGCCACCCTTCTGATTGATATTCGTCAGAAGCATTCAGGTGAGGTAGCAACATGTTTTCAATTTTAAAAGAAAAGGCTTTAACATCTGATGAAATTTTTAGAAAATGAAGCACACCCGATAGAGGAAAAAAAAAAAAAAAAAAAACTAAGAAAGAGGAATTAGTTATGTTCTAAAAATTATTCTTGAACAGTGAAAGTATTTTATGTATGTGAATGTCATTTATTTGATGGGATTATATTTATTTTAGATGACAATGTATTACTCTGTTTATGAGGAATATTTCAAAGAGAATCTACCAAAACTTTTCAATGTATTTGCAAAGCAAAATCTTAGTCCAGATCTTTATTTAGTGGATTGGTAAGTCTTTTTTGACTGTCAGTATTACTTGTCATTCAGAATTTATAAAAAGAAAATATTTAAGTAGCATTTTTAATCTTGTTAACTTTTTCATATTTCTAAAATTACATTTATATTGAATTCATTTTATGCATATTTTTTTTAAACTATGCAAGCTGTTTTTGATAGTAATTTGAGTGGAACAAGATTTTGCAAAACATATTTAACACATTGTGTGTGGGATACAAATTAGATGCAAGCTCAAAGAAAAAGACAAACTGTAACTGTGCTTGCTCTAGACAATGTATATACCATAAAAGAAAAAGTGAGCATATTCTGAAGACATCTATTAACATGTCCAACTTATCTAAATTAATACACAAGTCAAATTCTTGAATTCAAAATTTGATGTTGGGTAATTCGAGAAAAATGTATCTTTACGTTTCCCGCTTTTAAAATGTTAAATGTAAGTAATATTTGATTATAATTTAACTTGTATCATTGGAATTATATTTAAAACTTCACTTCATGCTTGAAGATAAATTCGCAACTATTGCCGATGGCTACAGCTTTTTTATATCCACAAACATTTATTTCGCATTTTTCTGCAATATTTTTTATTTTATTAATATTATAACTTCATAATGTAATATTTATATTATGTATTTGGATAATTTTTGGTGTCGTTATTCTTTGCTCTCAGTGTTGAATTTTTTCAGTAGGTGCCGACTAAAATTTAAAATGTCAAAATTTGACATTTTAAACTTTTATTTTAACTCTACTTTTATTGTTATAAATGTGAAGTAAACTTGTTTTAATTATGTAAAAGTTTTGATTAACTTATTGTACTCTCAGGAAAACTGTAATCTTTAAAATTTTATTCCTAATTCTTGAAGAAATTTTTAATATGTCAAAATATTCCTGAAGTTCTAATTTCAGTGTATAATTTATCTTGTAATCAAAACCAATTTAGAATGATGTATATGTCATCTAGAAAGTTTGAATATGTCTAATTTTATTTTTAGGCTGTATACATTGTACAGTAAATCTTTGCCATTAGATGTTGCTTGCAGAGTGTGGGATGTATATCTCAGGGATGGTGAAGAGTTTTTGGTTAAGACAGCATTAGGTAGGATTGTTTAACTGTAGTGATATTTACTTGGAGATAATAATGCAGATATTAAATATGTGTGATTTAGCATTAAGTAACACAAAACATGATCCTATTTCTGTCATAATTATGTATAATTCTTTAAATTATATATGCATACTAATATTAAGTACATATAATATTTTATGATTTCGGGTGTTATGAAAAAATTAAGCAAGTAATCATATTTAAATTCCATAAATAAACAGTGACTTGTAATTAACCCTTATTAAAAAATCACTAAAGTTAAAATATGTAGTTGTTTCCCAAATTAATAGGTCATGTTTCCAGAGAATTGAGTATAGTTTTAACAAATTTATACAGTTCTTAAAACAAGACTACATGATGGATCCAGTGATTAACCTTAATAACTTCAGCATAATTGCCATGCTTATATGTTTCATATTTCAGTTTTGGAGTTTATTCAAATAATTTATCATTTTCATGACAATAACAAATCTTCTGGCCTCTGATTGGCTTTGTAACCGATGTTGTAATGCATTAGTCATTAGAACTATCTTGTAAAAAAGATAATTTATTAACTAAAAATGTAACACTAAACAAAGACTAGCAAACAGTAACGAACAAATAACATCTCTAGAAAATTCTAGAAGAGGAAGAAGTTATTGTATTTGCAAATCTGTTGCAGAGCAGGCTAGATATTAATAATCGCCACAGCTTTTCATGACATAGCAGTTTTGTAGCTTCAAAACCAGATGCAAGTCTAATAAATGAAGTTGTATGATTAGAAATTAAATAAACATATAATTCTAATGAACAAATAAGTTAATAATTCAGTGTAAGGATTTACAGTTGCATTCAACATTTCTGAAATTAATAAAACTATATATACAGACATGACACATTTCCGCAGAAACGCGGATTTCCGCTTTTTCGGCATCGGATTTTATCATTCTTAATTTTTTATTATATAATAATTCTACAATATTTTTAATATCTTAAGGACTTTTTGTATAAATTTATTTATTTTATTGTTAGATTAATTATACTTATTTTACTTTTCGGTATTTATGTTTGGCACGATTCATTATTTATGAAGTTCAGCTTTTTTTGTTCCAAGCCTGTGTCATGTCTGTATATATGTAATAATCTCACATAATTTTATTCCAAATTCTAATATTATATATTTTAAAATCTTAATGTATTCCAAAATCGCTTTTCTAAAACTCCAGTTTCGTTCTTTTCCCATGCTGGAGGTATATTAAATCTCTCATTTTGGCTTATTTATTACTAAAAGAATATTTAATTGCTTTCACATGCCCACAGAAAATCATGACGGCGTCTCTGTGGCACCAGACTTTTTCCCTGAAACGCCTACATAACTTATTAAAAATACCCAATATTCCCTTCACTTTGATCACGTGTTCATATGTTATCCCCTTATCCGAGAGAATACAGGGATTTTTCTGTGCACTTTCGCTTGTAACCTAAAGAGAGATGGACATATATCCACCACTCTCCTATCGATAATAAAAAGAAATTAGTTAATTACTCAGCCTGTGTTTATTTTCAATGACTACAACCACGAATACGTTATATATATATATATATATATATATTAATTTTGAGGAAAGGTATAAAAAAATCTAGTCTTTGTTTAACGTTGAATAATTCCAATTTTAAAACTGGGCTTCGTTTAAAAAAAAAAAGCATATGCATATAAGTAATACATAACAATACTATAAGTTGAATAAAAGTTTTATAAGGATGAAATACAGTAAACTTTCAAAATATGACATTTGGGTTAATGTCATGTCAAGCTGGTGGTGCTAAATTTGGTATGAGAACAAATTTTTTCAAAAATATCCAATTTAAAATTAGCTCTTTTATATGAATTGCCATTTTTTTTGTTTCATTGATTTGAATGTTTTCAGTTATAAGTATTTGAATAAATATTTAACTAACAAGGAGAGGGCACTACTTGGGAAATTCAGTTTGGGATGAAACTTGGTATATTAGTAGCATGCCTTTAGGATGTTCACCCATTAATCTAATAAGGTGCAATGGCCAGCCAATTCGGAGAAAATAGCCCTCAAACTTTGAGCATTACTTGTATACCATAGTGATCACAAGCTATTAGCAGCCAGATAGCTTGGGTGTCAGAGTGCTCGCCTCCTGTCCGCTTGATCAACGTTTCAATCCTGCTATTTTTTTTTTCCCAAAATTATTTAAAATTAAATGAGAAATTTTTAAAAAATATTTTCAATTAAAATATTATTTTTATGCATAAAATAAATGTTTATTCATATGATACTTGAATTATATTGAAAATTTAATTTATAAGCAGTAAAATAATTATAAATACATCTCTAATGGTGATAAATGATTATTAGTCTATCATTAGTCTCCTTATATTGATGCACATCATGAAACGTTTTTGTTTAGGCTTTATCATTCATAGATTTTTAGAAATTCATTCTACATTTATTAATTAACTTTAAATTTATCTTTCATTTACTACTAGTAACTCTATATTTCTACATTTAATTGCATGCAAGAACCAGAGTGACAATCCTAAAAACATTGGAAACAAAAATATATTTTTACATCTTGCACAATTAATAAATGATTATTGTTCACAAGAACAACAGTTCTTTAAGTGATTTTCATCTTCAACCTCCAAAACACTAGCAATATCTTTATTCATTGAATATTTTAACTATCCGTATTATCCCAATTTAATCAAAAAACGATACAAAGCATTTCAAAATCCAAGGTGAATAACTACGTTTGTTCAGCGTTTCTAAAGTAATAAGAGTAGTAGCAGTGTGGAAGAATTTTTTTACGATAGTGAGTAAAAACATTTACCCATTGTCCCTTTTCAATCATTGAAATTTTGGACCACATGCATATGCATTTAATAGATTAACAGCTGCTCTCTACTATTTAAACTCGATCATTAAAATATTGGACAATCTGCATATGTATTCAATGAATTAACATCTGCTCCCTATTGTTTCCAAGATAAAGTAAAAACGAAATATTTGTAAATATAAAAACCCAATAATTTAAAACTTTTAATGATTTTAAGATAATTTTAATTATAGTTATTATTTATCACCATTAAAGATGTATTTATAATTATTTTACTGCTTTTCAAGTATTATATGAATGAGCAGTTATTTTATGCATAAAAATAACTAATATTTTAATTAAAAATATTTTTTTAATTTTTCATTTAATTTTAAATAATTTAAAAAAAAAATAAAATGTAAAAGACACAGCAGGATTGAACCGTTGACCAAGCGGGCTCCCTGACACCTGAGCTATCTGACCGCTAATTCCTTGTGATCACTTACTGCTATATAAGCTGTGCCCAAAGTTTGAGAGCTATTTTCCTCCGAATTGGCTGACCATTGCACTTTATTATGTTAATGGGTGAACACCCTAAAGGTATGCTACTAATATGCCAAGTTTCATCCCGAACTGAATTTCCCAAGCTGTGCCCTCCCCATATAAGTGAAATAACTTTAAAAAATGCTAATGAAAGATGACTTGATTTCTTTTACCTGAGGAAAGAGGCAAGGACATAATGTGTATTTTCTTGCATATTTCCTTTGAGATTACTAAATCAAAGTATGAAGATTATGTATAACTTCATAATTACCGAGTGATTGTGCTAATTTTATGTGTACACATTTAATATTGTAGAAATAAGTTAATAAGCTTAAATAGGATTACCTCTTCATTTTTTAAAAAAATTAATTTGTTTTTTCTGTATTAGGGATTCTGAAAATGTATGAAGATATCTTATTAGAAATGGATTTTATTCATCTTGCACAGTTTCTTACGAAGCTTCCTGAAGACATAGATGCTGAAAAACTTTTCCATTCTATTAGTGCCATCCGTATGACTGTAAATAAAAAATCTTTTTCCTTTGTTTTACAACAACACATTGACAGTTTATCAAATAGATAGTAAACATGCGTCTATACTTCATTGTCTTTGAATATGAATGAAATAACTGCTTCTTGAAAATGTGAAGTGTAAGTGTTTGAATAGTGATATATTTAACTTTCAAGTTTTCGATTACAATATGCAAATGATTTTGTACATCTTCAGATTCTGTTGTGATTAAATGTAATAATTTTTCTTATGCATTTAGTTACTACTGAGAACAAGCGTTTTATTCTTTTTTAGCAGTATTGTATACTGGTTTCATTTAATGAATTGATAGAGTGTGGATATATTTTTGTATTTGGCCTGCTGGAGAATTTTTTGATAGAATTTCTAGCTGTCATGTCTAGTTATAGAGTAATGTATTTCTTAATGTGAAATATTTCTTTTATTGACATATCTTGAATGTACTATTTGCATGTTTGTATTTATTTTATAACAATATTAATACAAAGTGAGAAAGATGAGTTGTATGAAGTATATTGCATACATCTCTCAATTGAGAATTGTACAGTAGTGTGAAACATTGAATGCTAATGAAGCATGTTTTTTATATGTTGCATAGTTTGAAACTGTAACTTTATTTTTTTAGAATTGTTTAAAATTTTGTGCATATAGATTTCCAAAATACCATTTAAAAAGCACATTGTATTTAGAAATTAATAAGCTGCTATTGAACACTGTTTTTTAAATAATTATAACTGTTCATGTCCATAAAAGTATATTAACATGCAAAGATATTGAAAGCATTTATAGGTCTAGAATGATTATAAACAAAATTGTTTGCTATTGAAAATTAAAAAAAAAATGTCAGTGGTATGGTTTTAAGTATATGATCATTTTCTATTGTCTTTAATTATGCATGTGAGGTGTTAAAAACTAGAATGGGCCAACTTACAGTTTTTGCTGTACTGAACAAGGCATCACATTGAAATTGATTTCCTCAAAAAATCGGAGTGGATCAAGAACTTTAACTGCCTTTTAGATAGCAGCACTTGTCAAATGATTCGCTTTTGAAGTTTATAAAATATGATGACTAGCTTAAAGCTAAGTGAAAATTTTGTGTTGGTCCTCTGCGGTTCTCGTATAGAGATGGATTTTATTTTATTTCTCAAGTTTAATAAAGCTCAAGTCGGAGAATTTACTCTTTGTATCTATTTATGAGCAAGTTTTATTAAAAACTGATTTTTGTTTTGGTTAAAAATGGAATTTTTAATTAGAAATGTTATTACTAGAAATATCTTATTAAATTTTTCATAATTAGCTACTTAAAAAACCTAAAATTCTGTAGATATTTGGGAGAGAATGAATTTGTTTGAATGAAATAGAATCTCCAAATGAGAGAATATCATTTTAGTCGATATGGCATATACTGCGACTTTCTTCGTGAAACACCATGATGTTTGCATCTAGTTAATTAGCATAGGTAAAAATTTGAAAGACCTTTGAGCATTTTACTAAAACTCTTGTGGGGAAGAAATGTTACATGAATTGAATGCAGTGTAATCATTTCTGAAAAGTAAGAAATGTATTTAATGGTTTTTAATTTGGAACATATGTAGTTTTTAAAAATATTCGTATGGTTAATTGTCAAGTTTTTCAAAATGTTTTTATTTCCTGGAAAAAATGAAGGCTAATTTTCTTAGTTGAATACTACTTTTTTCAATTATGGGAAGGGCTTTATATTTTGTTAATATTTTTATGTGTTTATACTTAACATAGTTTTTTTACTTCATGCAACTTTATGTACACTTTGCTGGTCACATCAAAAACATTAAAGGGTATTTAAGCCATGTCTATATTCAAATTTAAGATTGAATGCGTATTAATTTTTGCAGGTTAGAAAAATGATTTCAGTACATCTCAACTTTGACTTGGCTTTTTAAGACTGATTTTGTTCTGTGGTATTAACAAAAAGTGCTGATTGATAAATTTTATTACTGAAAGCAACTTTAATATTAGTGGACTGTGCCTGATGAAAGCACTTCTTTGGCATTCTGTCTGCAGCAACAGATTTTTTGTAAATGTTTTATAAATGATCTTTTTGTGTTTTATTTAATTGCTTTATTAAATATTGATTCATTTAATTTCAATCAATCTTCATTATTCTACTTGTCCTTGAACTTAGAAAATTCAGTTTTATCAGCTGTGAATGCATGCATTTGCTTGTCAATGTTATTTTAATAAATATATTTTAAATCAATATATTGTGTATGTATGTTTTAACTTTTCACTGTTGCAATCCTTTTTTTTTTTTGTCTCAAAAGTGAAACAATATAGTTTATGTAAATTCATATGATAGAAAAGAAATTCTAATTGTGTATGATATTGTTTTCACGCAAAAAAAAAGAGGTCACCCTTGCAAATCTGAATCTTCATTTGGCATAAGATCTGAAAATTGTTTTTTCTCCTTTGGAACTTCTCAGAATCTTGCTCTTTCATCATTCTGTAAAATATATTTTCCTATGTTCCGAGATTGATTTAAAATGAATAGTTGTGGAGGATTATAGATCATAAAGTAGTAGTTTAAAGCATTTGCTTATTTTTCTAATTTAACACGTTAGTCGCCACGACTCTCATCTGAAATTTGAATCGTCTATCTTGGAGTTTCCCAACCTGTGGAATGTGTACCCCTGAGGGTACATGAAGGACTAGTTGGCGGGTACAGGAAAATAAAGGTTGGGACCCCCTAATCTTTCTAATTAGATGTCTTCTCTGCTGTCTTTTTAACTACAGTAGAGGGGGGGGGGGTCATTCGATTAGATAGTAGGTATAAATTGTATTTGATCTCCGTATGAATCGTATTTGATTCACATGGTGATTAATGTGTTAATTATTTTAATTATCTAGGAAGATGGAGTTTTAAAACTGTTTAATATTGCATACTTACTGTTTGATTCATTGATGTATATAATCATTCTTACTTTTTTGCTAAAATAAGTAAACACTTTTGTAATGAATTCACAATGTGTTTTTCTGTATGGAATATGTATAAAGTTGTGATATACTATTTCTGATGTGTTATCTGTATGTATTCTTATAAAGCTATTAGATTGTGCTTTTATTGTTTAAAATATTATAAATACATTAAAAGAAAGCATGATATTGAACAGGGAAAAATGTCATCTCAGATTGTATAGAAAAGTGTAATGAAATTATTTAAATACTAAGCAAATTTTGTTGACAAATGATTTTATTTTTTATTGGTTATCATATTTATGCAGTGCATATATCATTGTACAGAATCTAAATTAATTGTTGTAATGGATTTTTTTATATAAGAATCATTGCTTCAAAACTGAACTTATTTACTATTATTAATTTATTTAGTATTTTTACTTAAGTTGAATTTATACTTTTTAAAATGATTTGTATGTTTGTTTCTTCCCTGTTCTGTTGATTATATATATATATGTACAAAGTCAACAAGTTTTGTTTTATGTGAATTAGGTTTTAAAAAATATATACATTTGTTATGAAGTATGAAAATATATGCCTTATTATATAATATTTTTAAAGTAAATACATATCTTATTTATTGTACATTTCTATTATCATCAGTATTATAAAAATTGCTTTTCAATATTTTTTTTTTCTAATTTAATAAAATCTCATGGTTTATAATTTGTGTTCTGGCAATTTTTAAAAATATCTGATAATTAAAAATGTATTGATCAAATTCCTAAATGTAATTATTTTAAAACTGATATAAAGTTTTAAAGAACTGATTGGCGTCAGTCTTCAAAGAGATTGCTATGAGAATTAAAGTACATATTCTGGCAGAATCGGAGAAACTGTTGAATAACTAGTCTGAGGAGAAATATTTTCAAACTAGATAATTTGTTTCTTTAAGTAAAATTAAGGATGCTTATATTCATTGCTAATTTTTCTGTTTGAAACTCGTAGTAAAAATAATCTAATGAATGTTTTATCAGTTATAAGCTGTATTCTGTGTTTTAACCCTTTCTAAGGCCTTGGTAAGCACACTTGCCACCAAATTCATCAATTTTTAAATGCAGTTTTTAATGTTGGCGTAAGTTTTCACAAAATGTTTCAATGAAACACAAACCTAGATGTTCCGATTTCTGATCTCGAACCATAATGAAGTGTCTTGACTTGCTAATTAATTAATAAAATTAACAAAAAATTAATGCCATCCAATGAGCTACATGAATTTCTTTTCTTAAATTAATCTCAGTCCCCAAATTATTTTATTGTATCGCTACTAGAAAAAAATACAAAAAAAAAAAAAAAAAAATTTAAGGGAAACAAATTTTTTTTTTTTTGTACCTGCTATGCTATATACAAGTAAACTGCAGTAGGAAGGTAATATATACATAATTTTCTTGTTGTCATTAACTTCAGTTATTTCTGTTATTGAAAATGTTAATACACAATATTCTAAAATGTTGAATACACAGTAATTATGAATTTTTTTAAAGAACCATATTACTTGAATCATATTTTTCTTGTAGGGTTTTTTTTTTTCACTTTTGATTTAAATCTGTCTTTTAATTGGCTTTTAATGTTTCTACGTACTTTTTACACCTTATGTTTATAAGTGGATACATTTTAGATGACCCAGTTATGTAAATATCTAACTATTGCAGTTTTTTTTTTTTTCGCAATTTCTTTACAGTAACATTTTGATCATAACGTTTTATTTTTGGAGGAAAAAAAAATAGTGTGATAAATTATAATGCATGCCCCAAAATTAGTGGAATTTCAGATGCCCCAGTATATTGGAAAGCAAAGCTCATATGCTTTGTATTTTGAGCAGAAAATGAGAATTGCATAGTAGTACTTCTTTTTTATATTCCCACTGCTGGACTTTTGGCTGATGAGTAGGTTGATAGTTTCTTTGTGATAACTTGGCTTTGGAAGTAATAGCTGTTTCAAAGGGGTTTATGTCGAGATATCACACATAATTGCTTAGTGTATTAAACAATATGTTTTTACAGAATCTAAGGTTGCATGCTGACATTTGTATTATACAAGAGGAAAATTGGGTTAACTGATGCTGCCTGCTGTAGAAGAATTTTCACTAATAATTTAATGTTGATATGTATATTTTCTAATTGGTTTTGATTGAAAATTTACCCTCTTAACTTGAAGCTTTCTCTTCCAAGAGGATGGAAGGTTTGAATATCCTACTTAATTGTATTGAGTCCTTCATAAGGTAGAAATTTTTCTGTGGTGATGTCAGATAATTAGTTTAATTATAAGTTTAAAAATGACATAATTCGATGCACAAGTAGAGCTTGGTCAAAACTGTTAAGGGGTTAAATATAAACCAAAGCTGCCATCAACCATTCATTCAGCCAGTTAAACTCATTCTATTCCTGTTGATATTAATAGCTTTTTTTAGGTTGATTTATTTCTCGTTCTCAGTATAGTCAGTGCAAGAAAAATGTGATCCGGTTGTTACCTTTCAAATTGATCCTCTTGGTGTGCAGTGTTTATATATAAACCCTATGGTGTTTTGTTAAATGTTGATATAAATGTGTAACTGCAGTATTCTTACTGAGTAACATTGTGAATGTTCAGATTCTTCTGAGCTTAATCTTACTTAACTGAAATTACTCTAGGATTGGATCTGGATAGAAAATTGTTTATCCATCTTAAACATGTTATTAAAGTTCTTCATGTGGTTTCCCACTTTCAGATGTTTTTTATTACAGTTGTTTAAAATGTGTACTTATTAATTTGTCATCAGTCACCGTATATAGGCATTAGTGTTATATGGTTGATATATTTTTTTCATACATAAATATGCATTTTTAGCTTTATTTTAAAGTTCTTTGGTAAATCATACCTTCTGAATCGTGTCATTACCAGTTTTTCACCAGATTTGAAGTGCTTTTGATTTTTCGTTCAATATGCTTTTAAACAAAGTAATTTATTTTATATATTCATATGTTTATTCACTTAATAGTTAACAGTAATTAATGTATAGAAGAAAAAATGAAATGCAACAGAAAGACAAAACAAAATCTAGCCCTTAAAACAATTGTACATACACATGTAAAAATTAACTTTTAAGAGCTGAAAATAATAAGCCTAAACTGTAATAAAAGTACCTAAACATTAACAAAAGTATTAATAAATCTAATAAACAATATAAATATTAAATAATATTTTGTAACCTTAGAAAATACATGAAAGTGCCCAACAATGACAAAAATTACACATCAAAATAAAAGTAAACAGAAATAGCTAAAATCTATAATTGGGGCCCCCCCCCCCCCCCAGGAAATTTAAAAAGCCAATCCAAATGATGGAATTCCCAACTAAAAATAGCCTTGTGGGCTGAGAAATCGCAATGTAGATATTGGTGTATATATATATTTATGGTTTGTGTGTGTAAAAATCTAAATTTCTAGTTTGAAAAAAACTCATTATTTGATTAAAGTAAGTTAAGTTTTTTTTGGAGAAATTCTAGTGTAACTAATTTCTATTTTCCTTGCTAAATTCAGTACAATAAGACATTTTTCAGTTTAAACTTCTATGAAAAGGAAAAACTTTGGCCTTAGTTAAATATCTTTGCTTCAAAAGCTGTTAGAGAGAAACAGATAACCTGAAACTAGAATTTATACTCAATTTTTTTTTTAATTGAAAAAAAACACAAATGTCCATGTAGTTGTTACCTTTTGTCTGGTTTTCTTGGACAGTGTTTTTGACTAAGAAGCATAAAAAAAATAGAATTTCCTCTATAAATAAAATTTGGATATAAAAAACAAAACTCAAGCAGAAAAGACATGAATCTCTACACTGTGATTAACTTACTTTTAACATAAAGAACAAAATCGTCACATATATTTAAAATATTTTATGTATTATCTTTTTACAAAAAATGCAAGTAAGAGTTTCCTCAGTCAAATACATCATCTTATAAAAATGTATTGGATTTTTTTTTTCCATGTGAGAAATTTCAATATAATTCTGATATGTGAGATATCTATCAAAAGTATTTTTTGTATTTTGATCTACAGAATAGAAAGTATTTTCTTTTTTTTTTTACTTGTTTGATTATAGATAATGATGGGTGCTTAGCTACAGTGATTGAATTTTGAATTCTGGTCACACTTTTAATTTTTTTCATTATGCCTGTTGTTTGACATTCTTGAAATAAACATTTTATATCAATACTACTGCCATGTTCTCAGTGCACATTGATTTTTAACCAATAATTATCTTTCCAAATCTTCTCATTATTAGTTTTCTAAGGAATTGAAATACATTTTCTGCAACTATTCACTACATAAATTGTATGCTAGCAAGTGACATAGTGAAGGTGAGTGGTGCCGGGACACAAGAGTTTTTGCCCACCCCTGAATCGTCATCAGGGTTAATGGCGCCTGGGGCATAATGTTATTTTTCGCCTCTTTGTCATATTTTGCTCAAAAAGTGACAAAATCATGCTAATGTTTTGTCTCCATGGTGCCCATTGTATCAATACACCTCGTCACCCTATCACTGTGCCACTGGCTAGTAATTGATGCAAGGCATTTCAAATTCTGTAATCTGCTACTTCATTGCAACCGGAAAGGTGTTGACTATGTAGAAACAAATAAAAAGTATAGCTTCAGTATTTCTCTCTCTCTCTCTCTCTCATTGCTGAAGTACAAAAAACTTTTACTTATTCTTCTGTGGTATTCAAAAGAGGAACATAATTATTTTAGATACCATAGAGCTCCTCAGATTTTTGACAATTTCCAAAAACTTTTCAGTAGTTTAACAGTTTTAATAAGCACATCATATGTTTTTCATTTGTCACATCTACCATTTTTAATAAACTTTTAATAAAGTGTAGTTAGTTATTCTTATATACTCCTTGTGATATAAATGCCATTTATTTCTGTAACTTTTTTTATTTCACTTGTTTCATATTCTGTCCTCATTTGTGTCATGAAAACAGAACTTTCTATGACTCTGATGTTTATAACGTGATTATCTATGTTTACGTATATACTATGTATAGTATGACTATGTATTTGGGGCCACTCAATCTGTGCATTATAATTGCAGTAACTGTTTTATAATTTTTATTGTATTTTGAATAGATATTATATATAAATGTAGCTCATAATATATAAGCAAAAATGAAAGCCAGTGTCAGCAATAATTACTCGGTTAAAAAGTGTTTTCAGTTGTAACTTATACTCCACAATTCTAAAATTTGTCCATTGTTGTGTTTGAACAGGGAATACAATAATATATGTATCCATATTCTATGCTTGTTTTGTTCTCTTTATTGTGCATTCGTTAAAATCGCTTAAATCTAGTCACTCCTAACTTTCAGTTTCCCTAAATTATCAATTCTTTTTAATTAGGTCTCTGATACAATTTGCATAAAATTGCTAAAAGGGGAAGTGATGTAAAGCCTAACCAATCTAATGAGGGTCAGCTCAGTTAGAACACAGCTTCAGAAAGGAAGTGAAAAATAACAGGGTTCGTACGCGTCCTTACAAGTCCTTAAAAGTCCTTACTTTTACATTTAGTCCTTAAAAGTCCTTACAAATCCTTAATTTTATGCCCCATTTTTAAAAAGTCCTTGAAAGTCCTTACTTTTTCCCACCTCAGCTAGAGCAAAATACATGCAGTATTTAGAAAGTGAAAGATCCAAAGTTAAGACTGAAACGAAAAGCTCTAGGAGAAAATAGATTTTTTTTAAAACAAAAGAAAATGTTCCAAACCAAATACACCAAACAGATGGGGAAGCAAATGATTTAGCTAATGAGGCTGAAAAGTCAAAGGACATAAATTTATTTATTCAATCGCATGGACTAAGAAAAACAATTATTGAAAAGAAATTAAAATAAACACCTTGGGTGTAAAATTGAATGAAAAAAGTTTGGAATTAAAAGATATTTAATTTGATTACCAGTTTCATGGTTTTTTCATCAATTTATTAACTCATATTTTTAAGGATTTTTGTTGTGTTAAATTTGTAATGTATCTTCTATGTTTTATATTATACTTTATCATCTAATAGGTCGAATTTTCAAAAATGAGACATTTTATTTAAAAATGCGTGCGACAATTCGTTAAGTTTATTCAATTTAGAGGTCCTTATTTTTTGGTTTTGTAAGTCCTTAAAAGTCCTTGATAGTCCTTGATTTTCTTTTAAGGAAATGTGCACGAACCCTGAATAAATAGTAGATATAGCAAAGAATTTCAAGTACTCTTTATTTTCTTGTAGCAGTTATTTGTAGCAAAAAAAGTAAGTGTAACAGTTACCACTACCGTAAAGCATTATAGACTTAGAAAATGCGAGAGATGAAAGAATATAAAGTTAAAAATTCAGTCATTTTAACAAAATTGTATTAAATTTCTAATGACAAATGTAAAAACCTTATATTTTGTTTCTTTTTTGGTTTTTGGGACTTCTCTATTTTTCATAGTATGCTAAGCCTTTAATACACTCCTGGACAAAAATATTGCAAGATTTTTAAAATTCGAAACATTTGGAGTTAACCGTTAACACATCGGATTCAAATCCAGGTTAAGTTTTAATTATTTTTTTTGTATATTTCATCTTCTAATGCTTTAGTTTAAAGATATCAATCATTAAAATATGAATAAAAATTATATGTTTTTTATAATGTTCTCAATTGAGAACATTGGCCACTTCTGATTAAGCTCATTACACTAGACATTGAAATGGAAGACAATGATGTTCAGTCTGAATAGTATGCAAAGTATTGTTTTATTTTATAACTAAGCACAGATAGGAATTTAATTGAAAATTTATGAATTTAAATTAATAAATATATTTTGTGCAAAAATTGAAACTTTATAACAGTATCCTATAGCACTCTGGGAAGTAGTTCAAATGCAACACTGTTTTTTTGCCCTTATTGCACTGTAATCTTGTATTTTATCCAAATTATGCATATTTATCTGAGTTGTTACAAATAGGTAATGATTGTCACTTTTCAGCTGCGTTATACAAACTATAACTTTTGGTCGTGTTTGAAATCCGTCCTTTTTTGCCCCAGTTCGTAAAAGGATACATGTGACGTCTAGACGAAACTCCAGATGAGTAAGTTGGTTATGTTTCCTGTGAGTTGCTGTATGCAATAGCCATCCAGAAACAACTATATTTAGTACATTTGCGAATAAACTATTTCTTTTTTTTTTGAAGTTGTGACGGTAGTTTCTCACATTTTATACTACTGATAAACTCCACTCAGCTCAGAATTATATTTATTAATCCAATGTCCTGTGTGTATGAGAATATCTTTTAATCAGCTGGATTGGAAGTGGAAAATATTAAGTAGAAGAAACAATCACTACAGAATTATCATTCCGACTAAACACAAATGCTTATCCAACAAATTTATAATTACTCCTTCCCAGATTCAGGGATGAGATTGGCAAAAAAGCAAAAAGACTGCAATCGTACACGAGCAAAAAATTTGTACCATAATTTATACGCGAAAGAAGTAAAACATCAGAACATGCAACATGATGAAAATATTACACTATAATAATTAATAACTTAATTATTTATAATTCAGTATGTATAAATAAGAAAGATATTAAATTATTATTAAATCATTCACATTAAAAGTTAACAGAAAAGTTTAACACATCATCAGGAGCATCAGAAAATACAAAATTAGACATTAAAACATATTTAGCACTTGCACGTCACTGAGATGCAACATTCACCCAACAGAAGTCCGAGAAGAATTATATTTAATAGCCTTTTGATAAAAGTTAGCTCGAAAAATAAATAAAAATAAGGAAAAATAATTTCTTTTGCTTCATGCAATTGTGTAAAGTGTATTAGCTCTTTATAAATTATAATAATGTATCATATACTGAATTCTGTTTTATTTCTTTTATTTTTATACATTTTTTGCAAAAGTAACAGCATAATTATTTGGCACCTTATACAGTAACAGGGGTCGAGAAATTGTACAGTTACAATGGCAGATTCATTTAGCATTATTGTTATTTGAAACCCTTTGAAACATTTCCTTAATTGTTAAAGAAGTGGTTTTCTTTCGTTTTTTTTATTTGTGTGGCTTTTGTTGGTAACAAATCTCCATTAACACGCTTTACCCCTTATTTTGGAGGGGCTCCTATCTTTGACAGATTTTTCTTCAATAAAGGATGTGTTTGCATCCTCTGCAAGTGTATTTTCAATAAAGGCTAAAATTTTTGCACAGTCTTCATTAGTATCTCTATGTTTAATTACTGGCATAGTTGTCGGGACTACATTATCTGTAGAATGCCTAGGTAAATCATCGGTTTTATTTTGAGATTGTTTTTATGTCTTATTCTCTGCTTTTTTGCTGCCTCTTTTGACAGGAGTTTCTCTTTTTTTATGTAGTTTATTTGTTTTTGTTCCTTTTTTTATTTCTTTATCTTGGTACGCCCTAAAAGATGATCTTAAGTTTTCAACTAATTTTTTTTTTCAACATGTTCATGCAATTTTTTTTTTTTTTTGCAAAATATGCCACAGAGGTTCTGTTTTCTGCAAAAAGGTGGTATTTAATACTTTGAATGGCACTGAATGTTGGAATGTTCATACTTGTAGAGCTTGCAGATATAATGTTGATTCGTCAGTAGAAGTTGAATCAGCTAGTTTCCTGGAGGGTGGAGTTACGCCGCACTGTTGAGCATATTTTCCCAGAACTTTCTTTCGAAAACAGAAGATAGGAAGGTTTCTTTTCTTTGTGTAAAAGCGCTATTTTCGGAAGAAAAAGCAAACTTTTGCAGGGAAAAAAATCGGAAATAAAAAAAAATCCGTTTTTTTTTTTTTGAGAGAGAAAAAAAAAACGGAATTTCTCCAAAAAAGCGGAAATTTGCCAAAAAGCGGAAGAATCTCATTCCTGCAGATTGCATATAAAAATGCATTTTTTTTTCTCCAAAATTAAAGTATTAACCTTTTAACAACCGAAGGGGATTTTTTATCCTGAATTATATGAGAATTGTCCCTTCCATTTTGCTCTCAGTGGAAGCTTGCAATCGCGAGATTCCTTCTTTCACAGAATAGTCGCGACTGGCCAATGTTCCCAATTGGGAACATGAAACTTTAATGAATTATAGAAAAAGCGTTTCTTGTTTTATATAATTATATTTCATATGTTATTAGTAACTTGGACATTTTTAACTATGTGTTCGGATTTTTAGAAGTTTCGGATCTGTTTTTAATTTTTTTTAGGAATTTTTATGCCACACACAAATTAAAATGTAAAAATAGCCAATTTTTAAGAATTTCTGTACATTACCCATTTTATATCTGAAACATAATTTTTATATAAAAAAATCAAGCTTACTTTTAGTTATAATTAACAATTTTTTTAAAACAATCTGAACGATATTTTATTTTTATATAGATTTTCAATTTGATGTTCCCAATTGGGAACATTGGCATTTAAACGGTTAATTTGAATACATTGGTTCACAATCTGTTTGGAGAATCGTGGGACGTCCAATCGTGGCAACTCGCATTTTACAATGAATATTTTGTCACTGGGACATTTAGGGGACCGTCCACAAAGTGAAGACGAAAATTATGTGGACTTGCCCCGCTTCACAGAAAGCTGATAATATTTTGAAACTTTCAGCAATCGTTTTGCTTCCTGCCCGTCGATCCTTGCTGACTCTAAACCCTTTGTGTGAGTCGGTCGGCGTGGGTTATGTATGTTATCGTTTTGCTTTTTATGCACATTGCTTACATGCATTTTCATAAAAATGTCATGAATATTTGGGAAGATATAATTTATTTCTTTAAAATATCCCCAATTTTTCGCATGGTTTCTGCTTATAACATGCAGAGTTTTCTTTCAAATTTTGGGAAACTTACAGAATACTCGGCTATATGTTAGAGAAGCATTGTATTAAAATTTGAAGTAAATATGTTGAATTACAAAGGAAATACGAGTATTTTTAGTTAATAATGCTTTACTGCGCATGCGCGAAACGTAGAGTAATTTTTTCTTCATAACTTCAATTACAGATCTATAGGGCAACTTATATAAAAATTCCATTTGAATGCCGTTAAGATTCAGAAAGTTGTCAACATTGCAGATAGCTGAATTTTGGATTCTCCATAAATTTATATTCTTGAATCTTCGAACAGTTATATTGAATTTTATAAATGTTAGAAATAGGGTAAATTCCCATGCATACTTATAAATTAAGCACATTATTTAATTTGCACTAAATTATGCATTATAAATAATGAATAATTGGCAATTTATAAATATTAAAATAATTGGCAAAACCAGTGTACCAGTCACCCAGCCCCAATCATTGGACCAATTTCGCTAACATTTATTTTATATGGAAACATATGAAGTCTAGATATATCATCAATGGTCTCTCCCCCCCCCAGTCCTGCATTTTCGAGAGAAACCGAAATAATACTTCTCCACTGTACATTCTCTATGCAGAAAAACATTCACAGAGTACCCCAGCCCAAACCATTGGATCAATTTCGACAACTTTTATTTCACATGAAAGCTTATGACCCTTAGGTATGTCATTAATTGTTGCCTGCCACTCGCCACTCTTCATTTTGACGATATCGCGAAATAAAATCGGCAGCCTCTACAATCGCTAATTTATTTCGCCAAGTTACGAGCATAGCGACAAGCTATTAATGTTACAGGCGAACTGCTGGTCGCCCGAGGCAACTAGTTCTGTACTTAATTATGCATATAAGTATGCATGGGTGTTGAGCCTATTTCTAACCTTTATACAATTCAATATAATTGTTCGAAGATTTAAGTTTCAAGAATATCAATTTGTGGAAAACCCCTCATCATTTACCTTCACTTACAGAGAATCTAAAATCCAGCTATCTGCAATGCTGACAACTTTCTAAATCTTAATGGTATTCAACTGGAAATGTTATATAAGTTGTCCTATCCCAGATAGCATGCACATTTGCAGCTAGTGTAATTTTTTCTGGATATTATTTTTGTCAGGATATACTTGACACGAGAAGTTTGCAGCGAAATTACTGCAAAGTAACAGCATAATCGACCAACCCACTTGCAAAACAAGTTTGCTGTGAAGTTGATACGGCACACTTACACACCATGACCTGGATACAGAAGTATATATCTGGCTTTGATTCTTTGTCTCTATTTTTAAAAAATATCCGATTTTTAATAACATCTCCTAGACCGTCCTTCTTTTTATTAATTCGATAAATCAATGATAATTTGAAAAATAACTAGGTCTTTTTATAAAAAAAATATTACTTTTGAAAAATTCTCCATCCCAACTTGTACTAAATTTAGAACTCTCAGTTTAAAGAAAACTATATTTCGCTTTTTTCTTAATGTTGAAATTTTAACTTTCATAAACAAAATTAAAATTAAACCCAAAAAACAGTCAATATTTGTTGAAAAATAAC
This sequence comes from Araneus ventricosus, assembly GCA_013235015.1. Lineage (NCBI taxonomy): Eukaryota > Metazoa > Arthropoda > Arachnida > Araneae > Araneidae > Araneus > Araneus ventricosus. The sequence goes on along the minus strand of BGPR01010339.1, from coordinate 17,590 downwards.
TTATTTTGTGTCCCATATTTTTAAAAGTAATTACTTTGAACCCTAATTTCATAATTTATTTCACTAGCAAAATGTAGTTGTTAGCGAAAATCGTTCTCTCTTTGATTTCAAATCATACTCTCAAAACTTTAAAAAAATTATTAAATCGAGAAGACAATTAAAAATAACTTGTAGCTTGTGTATAATAATCCTCGCTATCTTCGCCGAGCGAGAATTCGCTGGTCTACATATTGGTAACCGAGATTTCCGAGGTTCGAATCCAAGGTTCGTATACGCACTCTCTTTTTTCTTCTATTAGCAATGAACTTGATGTGACAAGTTTGCTGCGGGGTGACTTCGAAATTTGCGTTAACTTGCTGCATTCTTGTTATGAACTTGCGATCTTGACGCTTCAAACTTGCTTGCAGACTTGCATTGCAAGACTTCTGCTGTTGTTATATGGATACATGGCTTTGAAGTTACGAAGGAAAAAAAATTACGATTCGCGCATACGCAGTAAAGCATTATTTACTAAAAATACTCATATTTCCTTTACTATTCAACGTATTTACTTCAAATTTTAATACAATGCTTCTCTAATATATTGCCGAGTATTTTGTAAGTTTCGCAAAATTTGAAAGAAATCTCTGCATGTTTTAAGCAAAAAACACGCTGAAAATTTGGGTTGTTTTAAAGAAACCTTTATATCTTCCCAAATATTCATGATATTTTTTTTATGAAAATGCACGTAAGGAATGTGCATTAAAAGCAAAACGATTGCTGAAAGTTTCAGAACATTATCAGCTTTTTTGTAAAGCGGGGTGAGTCCAAATAATTTTCGTCTTCATCAGTTTGTGGATGGTCCTCTAAATGTCCTAGTGACAAAATCATCATTGTAAAATGTGAGTTATCAGGATTGTGCGTCCCACGACTTTCCATAACTGATTGTGAATCATTGTATTCAAATTAACTCCAAATCTTTCGAATTTTAAAAATCTTGCAATACTTTTGGCCAGTTGTGTATATTTATAACTGCGAACTATTTCTATAAGTATTTGATGTAATTTGAACAAAATAAATAAAATCTCCCAGCCTAGAAACAAGTAGTTCTGTAAGAATGATTTGTCAATGTTTGACAAAAAAGGTACAAATATTGAGTTTATTTATCCAAAAAATAAGTTTAAAACTTTTATTATTTCTCATTTTTTACTCAGTAGTAACAGATTCATAAGAAAATTGAAACAAAACTTTAAATAATATGTATTAAGCAAGAACTATTTCCTTTATGTTGATATTATAGCGAAACGCTTACAAGATAGTTAAGATTATAATTTGAGTAAAAAGTAGAGAACTAATTGGCGAATTCCAATCCATAATCCTTCCAATGAATAATTTTTGTATTTCGTAGCTGTACCAACGCGGATTTCTCCTTCAGTACACGGCATGTTGTCAAATTGCCCTTCAATTCAAACGCTTCTGCTTTTGTATTTGTTCCTTTCTGTTTGTATTTAGGCCCAGCGGAACGACTTTCATAACGGAATTATGTTATGGCTATGTGATTACAAGAGATTTTATTTATATTTGCGTCTGGGCATTGAGCTTTTAGTGTGGAAAAAGAGCGGGGAATGAGGTGAAAAGATTCTGAAATGTTATGTTGGGAAAAAGTATGCCTTGAAATAATTGGAGGGCTAAAACGCATATCAACAGATCTAATAGGCGAACGGAAAATATTAGAACTTCTAGTGTATATTGCAGTCTTTAAGCTCAAGCAACATTTCTGTTTTATTGATAAAATACTAATTTTTTTCATTAATATTTAAAATTTCAATTGCTAAATTCTCGGATTAAAGAATATCGTACTTTTCATGCCTTTAATCAATTTTATCAATTAATGAATCGAAATGGAATCACGTTCGACTGTACAAAAATGGTTTATATATTTGAAATTGTTTAATGATATATGTTTCATCTGAAATTAATTGCTAAAATGTTCAATTTGAAAATGATAGTTATTAATAAGCCTTGAAAAATCGGATAAACTATTTGCCATATTTATTGTAGATGAGTTAGTTATGTTTGGAACATTGTTATAAACATTTAGAATAATTCAGAATAAAGATACAAGAAAATATAGAATCGTAAAACAAGAACACTCCCTATGAATGTTCTTCCGATTTATTCAATAAATTTTTTTAGTCTTTGTATGCAGTATAACCCGTCCATTGTACAGTTCATTGTATTCAAAATTCTTAATTTACACTTATTGGCTTCAGTTGCCTCCCCCCAGTATTAACTATATTATTATCAGCTTTCTTCATTTTTGGCAAACTTCTCCCTTCTTTAATTGGGTTTCTTAACGGTTTACTTTCTCTCCATTATTTTTCAGTCTGAACTTATATCCCTACTCCTCCCCTTCCGTCCTGCCTTAGTTGTCCGATTTGCAATTTTTTCCTTGTCCAAGATTACAAGCTCGATTTAAACAAACAAAAAAAGCAAGGAAATCATTATTAATTTATTTCGAAATGTATGGAAACGTACAAGATTTAACTCATTAATTTTATATTACATATTAAGCATAATTTAATATATTGGTGGTATTTTATCTTGTTGACACCAAATTTCCAAGTACAAATCACAAAATATTGCTGAAGGGAGTTGACCGTTTCTTTCCAAACTTTTTTCAGCTATTTGCAGCACAAGGTTATGATTATTTCCATCTACAGGGTTATTCAAAAAAGAAAAAAGGATCAGATTTAAAATATTTATTTCTAATGATCGACATTAGATAGAGACACATAGGATACATCACTGGATAGAAGAAAATTCAAATTTTTATTTTATGCAATCAGATAATCCCAGTAAAAGCGGACATGCTGAAACACTGGTTGTGTCCACAAATTCAACTGGATCGGGGTGATTTTATTTTTATGCAAGACGGTACTCCACCTCATTTCCACGACCAGGTCAGGCAGTATCTGAATGACACAATTCCAGGACGGTGGATCTGAAGAGGTGGGCAACATGACCTTGTTCATCTTAAGTGGCTTCCAAGGTTACCAGATCTTATCCCTTGCGATTTTTATCTGTGGAGATACATAAAAGACAGCGTGCTTACTACTCTTCAAGATCTTTTTTCGAATAACAAATGGAGCTCTTGACGATTGCATAAAATAAAACTTTTGTAGAGGGACGAGACACATGTTTATATGAGATGCCGCTGTTGAAGAATTAATTCAATTTCAGGAACCATTTTTCTTAGATGGCTAAGTTCCACAACACAGTACATTAAAAGGTACAAGACGCAAGACAGAGAACAACATCACAAGGCAAGTACACAGAAGAAGTGAGAGAGGCATCATGGGAAAAACCCGGATGGCTCTAGTAGCGCCACCTACCATAAAAAGGAGAAGGCAGTGAATTGTAACCGCTACACTTTAAACTTTCTTCTATCTCGTGGGGATGTATCGTATGTGTCTCTATCTGTTGTCGTTCATTAGAAATAAATATTCTAAATCTGCTGCTTCTTTTTGAACAACCCTGTGTTTTCACATAAATACAGACAAACGTTAAAAGATCCATGGTCAACAATCTAAACCGAGTTCTCTAAAATTTGATTTTGTCCTTTTCTTAATTTAGGGTAAAAAGGCAAATCCCACAGTTAAAGTTGCGTAGAGGGAGTATTAAGGATAAACATAGGTACTTTGTTGATGATATTTCCATATTTAATTGTCATTTTGAATCTTTCAAAGTAGGTGGTGAAGAATCTTTTAGTACCGTGCTTTACTTCATAAATCAAATCGTCGAAGCGACTTGAATTTTTCCAAACGTTGTTAGATGATCCATCAGCTTTCTAAAATTTTTTTGCAGAGTTTTACTGGAAGCCAGCTATTGACATTTTCGTTTTAAGCTACCCTAAAAAGCTTTTTAAGGGTGTTTTAAAAATCCATCTTGCATCCATCATAGTAAGTTGTTTTAACTTTTAAGAGCAGTAGGAGCACTTTAACTCTCGACTGTATG
>BGPR01010338.1:20378-52913 GCA_013235015.1 Araneus ventricosus | reverse complement strand
TACCTACTCTTGCAACAACGCGAGTATTTTTTCAAGAAATCGGCTTCATGTATTTTTTTTAATTTACCGGATCCGGCAAACGTCTAATGATGCCGGATTACCGGATCCGGTTTTCCGGATTGCAATCCCTAATTATTACCAAATTTTAAACCTATAAATACATATCTACATGCCTCTACTGATAATAAAGGAGAATGTGTGTGTTGGTGTTTTACAGGACAGACCGCTGGACTTAGGGCTACGATATTTAGCACAAACCTACTTTGGAGGGTGGAAATGTGGCCCTCGGAACCCTTCTTTGAAATTTTAATTAATTAAAAATTAAGCGAAATTTTGGCGTTTTTCCTTAATACCTTCCGAAAATATTAAAGCACAAAAATTATTTTTACGCTATCGTAAAGTTAAACAAATTACCTTTTCTATGATATCAATTAAGTTGCCTTATAAGTTTTTCTCTAATTTTAATAAATTTGTAAAAATATTTTTAGGTATGATTTACAACGATACTTTTCATTGATGCAATCTGATTCAAACCGTAGCAGTGTTGACACGATTAATATTTAATTGCGTGTTTCGCTTCCATGGTTGAAAGCTAAGGTAATGTCCTAATGGATTTTACTTTCTTTTTTTGATTCATCAATTTTTCTGTAAACGAAGTCCTCTAAGGTAATAACTATATTTAGGAAGCTCAATGATTATTAATTGTTGCTGTGTTAGGGACGTTCATGTAGAAAGAGGTTCTCAATCTGTGGTACGCGTACCCCTAGGGGTACGTGAAGGACCATTTGGGGGTACGCAAAAGAGAAGTCGGTAATGGCGGACACAAGAAAATATAAAGGATTAAAAAAGGTGCAGCATTTTCTTTTCCTAATGTTCGTGTGAAAAGTAAAAGTGAAAGTTGTGCTAGTCTAAAACCTACGTTCAAAATAAGAAAAAAGAAAGCAAAAGAAAACCTGGTAAATGATTGATATTTTGTCTTCAACAGCCCCGATTATATATGAATCATCAGTGTGTTCGCAAAAGCTGTAGCTAGGTGTGGTATGCTTTTTATTTTTGTTCTTCTAGTTTAGGCTTACCGAGCACAATCCGGAATCCTCTCAAAGATTCTTGTTTTGACGTTTTTAGTAAAAGCATGATTAAATGCAGGCATCATTAATTGCTCGATTGGGATACATAATGAATAACGACTTCATATACATAAATCAAGCTTTGTGTTTTATGGGTGTTCAATTTTATTAGTTTGGTTTGTTTTGTGGTACAAAACTGGTGTTTGTAGGCTTTGCGTACTCAATTTGAAGTGCTTATCTTCAGAGAGAGTGCTTATCTTTAGGATATTTTTTGATTTCTCAAAATGGACAAGTGGTTGAAAACTGGAACTCTACAAAGAAAGACATCGGCATCTACAACTGAAATTCGAACCACAGATTTGGCAGCTATGGAGCTAACTTGGATCAGCAAGATGATAATCATGAAGTGCAAAGGCCGACTGATTGATCTGTTCAGGTAAGAAATAAAATTGATTTTGTTAAAAAAAACTCAAAACATCAGTGCACCTCTGAAGAAGAGAAAATATTTTAATGAATACTTAAAATATGGATTTTTCGTCACGGTTGATGAAGATTGTTCAAACTCACTCTGCGTTGTTTGTGGAGAGATATTGTCAAATGTTAGCATGAGACTATCTTTAATAATGCGCCATTTAGAAACAAAACATCCAACTTATAAGCAAAGAAATATTAGTTTTTTTTCCAACGACTATCCAACAACCCTAATTTAAATTCTTGTTTGATATCCACAAACAAAACAATTGAGGTGTTAGAAGTATGGAAATAAGAATAAGTTATCATATTGCTAAAAGTGGACAAAATCATACTATCGCTGAAAATTTGGTATTTCCGTGTATCAAGGATGCGGTTGAATGCATGTTCGGTGAAGACCATGTCCAAAAAATCAAAAATATTACTTTTTCTAACAGCACAGTTTATCGGAGAATTAAGGACATGTCTATTGACATTGAAGCTACTATAAATGAAAGGATAAAAAAAAAAAACCTCCTTCTTTTCAATACAGGTGGATGAAAGCACTGATGTTTCCGATCTGTCAATTTTGCTTGTTATTGCAAGATATATGAGTGTTAACGAACATGAAGAAAACATCTGATTGTGTTATCCTCTCACTAAAATATGTACTGGCGAGGACATATTTAATGCCATTCAGGGTTATTTGTGAGAAAACGAAATCGATTGGACTAAGTGCTGTGATGTTTGCACAGATGGTGGGAAATCTATGTCTGGCTATTATAAAGGTTTACGTGGTCTTATCAAAATAGTCGCTCTTCATGTAGCTTGCAGCCATTGCTGCATCCACAGACGAAGCTTAGCAGTGAAGCCTTTGCCAGATTCATTGAAAGAAGTACTCAATCAATCTGTCAAAATTGAAAATTTCATTAAGGCTAATTCAACTAACACCCGATTGTTCAAATCTTTGTGTGGAGATATGGGCAGCCTTCATACTACGTTACTTTTGCACACAGAAGTGAAATTCATATATTTTTTGAATACCACCCTTTTACGTTGAGCTCTAAATTTTATGAAAGTGAATGGTTGCAGCAGCTTCTGTACTTATCTGTCATTTTTTCAGAAATAAATAAACTTAATTTAGGATTGTAGAACTATAACCATTTTTAAGGTAACTGACAATATCGAGTCGATTATTATGAAGCTGAACTTTTCGGAATCCTGTATAAAAAAAAGAAAGAAAAAAGTATGAAGTTTTTGAGACACTTCAGTTTTTTTTTTATATATGAGAACAAACTTAAATTAACAAAACAAGTAAAAACTAGTATAATAGCATGTTTAAAAGGACTTAAACTGTCATTCAGACAATATTTACCGAAGCGTAGTAATGCAGATATGTGGATTTTAAATCCATTCAACGAAGCGTTTTTTTAAAAAGCTAAAAAACTAACAATTTCTGAAAAAGAAAAATTAATTGAAATTTCGACTGGTTCTTCGTTAGATTCTGAATTAGAAAAAAGAAATTTGATTGACTTCTGGGTAACAGTGAAAGATGAGTACCAAGAACTCGCTGTTAAAGCAATAAAATATTCAATACCTTTCACGAACACAGAACTTGCGGAAAGAGCATTCTCATCTTATATATATATTAAGAATAAATATCGAAATAAGTCTGACGCAGCTCCAGACATGAGATTATATCTTTCTTCATTTGAACCCAATTTTATAAAACTCAGCTCCATGAAACAAGCTCAAGGATCGCATTGAAATTTTCTTGCACTTGAATAACTGATTATTACGAAGTGTAATTTTTATCTAACCTTATAAGTTAATGTGAAATTATTACAATACTGTTTTTATTTGTTTTGCCATTTAACTAATAAAATTTTAAAATTGGAATAAAATATAAAATTAAAAATAAGTCCTGCAAATGCCATTAATTCGCTCTATTTGATTCTAAAGCTTACCTAAGCCCTTAATATTATTAATAAAAACTTATGGGGGTATGACAATAGGGGGTACCCGAAAATGAAAAGACTAATCAAAGGGTACGCGAGGGAAAAAAGGTCGAGAACCCCTGATGTAGGCAATTAAAAGAACAGATGAAAGTTACTAAAAGAACACGCGGGTTAAGTATCTACTACAATTGAAGTTTAAAATTACTTTTTTAAGGGAACCATGAATATGAAATTACACATATGAGATTCAGTTGAATTTATATTCCCGACGAATAAGCTAGTCGAAGAGGGCGGCTAGTATATAATACACCAAAACCTCTCTAATGGTCACCCACCGTTCCGAGGAAAATTGGCCTCTCTAAAAGGTTATTATGCTTGGGAGTGTAAAATACTTATTTACATAAGTCGTAACTCATCATTTCTGAAAAAGCTCATTTTAAAAATTATCCATATTAAAAAAAGTACTTGATCCGAAAATTTCTCTCTCTCTCTTGGGTCTTTCAGTTCTTTCGGAGGTCACTTTTTCAATTTTTTTTTAAATTGTAAAAATATATCTTAATTGTTTCGTCGGTTGAGGAGAGGTACTGATATCGTCAATTTTTTCTAAAATCGCTGAACTGAAAATTTCATTCGCTGGTGGTCGCAGATTTATTGTCAGAGTTCGAATCAGCACTTGAAAGGCACAAATGAACTCTTTAATGCTCAAACCCGTAGAGTACGAAATTCTTTTTCTCTTCACATTGGGAAAGGAATGATTAATTTCGATCTGATTCCGGTATTGTTTTTGAGTGTATGAATTTCTTATTCTTTCTTTCCTCCATTTTCTCTTAATAAAATGTGCACGGCCGGAGAGACGAAAGGAATTTATTTTATTAAAGTTGAACGCGCGACCAACCTGACTGCTCAGAGGGGTTTGAGTGGCAGTTAATAGAGGTTATTGTAACATTATTTCTATGGGCCGAAAAATTCCGCGCCGAACAAAAATAGCCGTTGAGCGGAATGACTACTATGTATTGCCACATTCTTGTGCAATACAGATACTTTAGTTTCACCTAATAATTCCGCCGAAAAGTGATAGAAACAGTCGATGGAAAAAACAAAAGATACAAATTTTCACCCGTCTTGTTGATCTCTTAGCCGACCGATCGAAAACAGTCTCCAAAATTCGATATCTGATTTATTTGTCGGTTATTCTGTCAAATGCAGTGCGAACTACAGGCCGAATGGACGACAATTGAAAAGGATGTCGTCATTCCTCAAATACGAGCACAAATCGCTTATCTCGACTGTTTACTACTTGATAACTTTATGATGGGATTAAAATTATTAAATTCCTTAATACCCTGCTCTCAACATTTCCCGAAATCGGAAAGATTTTTGCCGACGAAAGTCTTAATTTCTTGCCGACGGGGGGGGTGCAAGCGGTCACTGACGGGAGGGCAATTCTCCCCCCGCTGCTAGCGCCGCCCCTGTTTAGGACGGACTTCGTAATTTTGAACCACAGTTAGATGACGAGGACGGCACATGAGCTAGCACCCCCTCTCCAAACTTCCGCACCATACCAGGGGGGAGGACGTTTGATCCCCTATATATGATTTAACGTGCAACAGGATCACTACACGATGGATCTTTAGTGGATTTGGGTTTCGAACCTGGAACCCTCCGGATCCGCGGGAACACCTTAACACTTGGCCACCGCGGCTGGATATACGACTCGATGCAATGATCATCAAATCAATCATGAAACGTTCCACTCAATGGTACAAGACTAATGAGTAAATTTTTTTAAAGCTTAAATATATAAATTACCATTTCTTAAAGTAGAAAGATACACTTAAAAATTTCTTTGGATGATTCAATGTTGTCTTATTATTGTAGTATATTCCGTTAAGGAGCAGCCGAAAGCTGGTTGTTACTCATCAGTCAATAAGCTAATTCATGAATAACACACTATTGTCATAAAAGTTTTTGTCCAGTTATAGTAAAATGGTTATGCGGCTACGTCATAAACCAAATTACAGCGTCATCTAGCGGTAAAATTCGGAGTTATCGCTTTTATCTCGATAGCGATGAAAGATACGGGTATAAAGTAAAACACAAAATTGTAGAACATCGTCTGTTTTATGCGGATTTGTTTAGTCGCCATTTTTAAAGCTGTGGCGTCACGAATAGACTGCATGCCTCTCAAAAGCCACGTTTAGATAATCCTGAGCGAATTCGGTGCTCAGCAATACTGCCAGGATATGCCAAGAGAGCTTACTCGTGGTGCAGCATTATGTATCCTTTACATGTCTAGTCAATGTTCCTTGCAGACGTAATTTGGGCAGATTAGGCATGCCTTTCGCGTAATGATATGTACGGTGTACAATAGGCAGAACACCCATTACTAGGCGATAGAAAATTCTAGTTGTGCTATGGAAGTTCGACATCAAGTACGCTGATCGGTTAATGCCTGATGCGGAATTTTCAATAGCACGTTGATGGGGCCTGTATTTTAATCAATTATTATAGTCCAAGTGTGCTTTGTAGTAGGGATAAACGAGCTCAATGACAGGTAATTACTCCATTCTTCCACCTTTCGTGACTAGGACTGTGCCGATTTTCGATGCATCGGAAAATATCGATGTTATGCAATCATCGCCGTTCCGATGTTTATATTGTCGTTTTTTTCGAAGCATCGGAAATTCCGATTTACCCGCGATGTGTACGATGTTTCCCGATGCATCGTAGACATCGATGTCCACACGCGCTGCGAAGAGCAATTGTTCCCGATCGCGCATCGATGACCGCAAGCGCGAGGCATTTCCCCGATCATCAGTGATTGCCGTGGCGTATCTTTCCCCATGTTTCTTCCATCGTGACTCATCAAGCCGAGACATACGTTGCGAAGTGCGGATCGTTGTGCTGACACGATGAATCCCGATGTGACCGCGAATGAAAACGATGAAAATAACTCATCGCGAGAATTGAGGAAGCGAAGTGTTTCGTCTGTTGTAGAATCTCTCAGTCATCGAAACGTGCATTAGCCTCGTGCTTTCTGCTAATCGTGTAAATTCTCTGATGTTGTTTTAAGTACAAGGGTATAATTATCAATCCTGCCGTTCATCGTTTGTTTGGTTGAAGAGAAGATCGTATTAATTGTTTTTAATATACGATTTATTGTTGATAACTAGACAAATTTATAGTATTTTTTGACACTTTATTTGTTAGGTAACTAAGGATTGAGTTTATTATAAGCATATAAATGCCTTAATCAACCACTCAAAAGTGTAAGAATGCAAAATTAGGCAATAGTAAGTGCGAAACATCGCGATGTATCGAAATATCGTGATGTTAGAGTGGCGATACATCGCGATGCTAAAACTTTAACATCGCCCAGTCCTATTCGTGACGACACAGTTTTGGAAATCGGTGACAAACAAATGCCCGTTACATGTGTTCTGATTCAGATATTATCCTTATTTGGTACTGTTTTGGAGTTAAAAACGCTAAATGCGTATTTCGCCGCTAGATACCGCTGTAATCGTTCTCCTCGCATAGAGCATAGGTATTTTACTATAAACTAGACACCACTTTTAAAGCTCTAGCCGTCGCCGTTCTGAAATTAAAGGGGATTATGGTGCACAGATACACTATCTAATGGTATATCTCTATACATACTTTCAAAAACCATAGAGCCGTTGGGTCAAGCCACTGCTTTACCCTTTCTAGAACGATTTAATCATGATCAAATAAGCACCCCAAGCGCATAAATCTAAGAAAAGGCATGACTATGTGAGCTTTCAGTTACCCTTTTCAGATATGTTCCTTTTTCATTAAATTACATGATTTGTTTTTATCCCTTTGTAACAATTTTAGTTTTCCGAAAAAGACTTTTTTCTCGTACTTTAGAAGATAAGTGAATTCACTAATTACGAAAATTGTCCGTAAGCTTTACGACAGTAAAGTGTAAGTATTGGTCATCTACAAAGTACGTGCTTTAACTACATTTTGCCTAAGGAATACAGTCAACATACAAATAGAAATGCCGCACCTTCTTCGGCATTGCCGGAGTCTCCGAGAGCAATAAAAATCAGAATGCTAACTGCTGACCGACTTTGCACAGAAAAAGTTGCATGTTTATAATATAAAACTATTTTATATTTTGTTTGTTAGGTTTAGAAAAGGTGTAAAAAACTTGCTTGAATCGGTTCTTCTCTTTCTCCCTCTCTCTCTCACACCCTGGGAGACCACATTCTTTCATGCGCTAGGGAGCCCACTTGCCATCGGGCAAGCTGACAGCCTGACCAGTCCGCCACTGGATAAAAAATTTATTTAGGACACAATAATGTAATGATAAGCAAAATGGTGAAATTCGTTCAAAACTCTCTTCTGTATGCTGGGAAAGAAGCAAGAGAACTTCAGAACCAGGAAGAAGAAAAAAATAAAATTAAAATAAAAGCTGGTTAGAACTGGTAGACGAAGAAAACAGTAGCAATGACGTAACTGGAGGGGGCTGTTCGCCCCTTACGGCAAAATTAGACGTGCAAGGAATACAATTTTATAACTAAGAAGAGCAGCGGCACTAATTCAATCATCGTGAACATAAAAAAAAAACTAATGTAATTCATAGTTTTCGCCTTTTGCCAGTAAATAGCCGTTATGTTAAAGAAAGACTGGTAATGGACCAGTGGTGTAGTCGCAAAATAATCAGTGCCGGGACGCTCTAACCTGGGTGACAGAAATCGCACTGTTTTAAGGACGTTTTCGCAATTTTTAGAAAGAGAAATCGTCAAAAAATTCGGACTCTAGATTTTGATGAATTTCCACGTTTTAGACCTCCCTGGGTCCGAAAAACACAATTTTGGAACTATGTCTGTCTCTGAACACGATAACTAAAAAATGGTTAGAGCTAGAGGAATGAAATTTGGTACACGAACTTTACACATAATTGTAGGTTTCTATCAAATTTCGGACAAAATCCGTCCACGGGAAGTCAGTCTGTCTGTCCGTGTTCATGTGAACACAATAACTCAAAAACTTAAATAGCTATATGGATAAAATTTGGTACACAGTTATAACATAAATAATGTTGGACCTTATCAAATTTTGGGCCAAATCTGTCAACGCGTTGACTGTCTGTCAGTATGCATAGTCGCATACTTGTGAACACGATAACTCCTAACTACTTCGATAAATAAAAATTGGTATGAGGTATGCTAACATTAATTGTAGATCCATGCCCAATTTTTGTTTTAATTGATTGGCAAAAAAGCCATTCAAATTGCATATTCTATTTTTTCACCATTCTTCGATGCAAAAAAAGGCGCTAGTTTTTATTTATTTCTCGTAAAAACCAGGGGGAGTGGTCTTTCCAAAACTTTCTGGTATCCGCCCTAAAACGGGTGGGGAAAATATACACCAATCGTCAATAACATGAACCATTCCCTAACACAGGTGGTTAAAAACACGAGAATAGGACGCGCCCCTTTTTTTTGGCATCGTAGTATGTTGTAGAAACCGAATATGCAATTTGAACATCCTTTTTTCAACCGTTTGAAACGAAAACTGGACACGGATCTACAATTAATGTTAGCAGACCTCCTACCAATTTTTATTTATCTAAATAGTTAGGAGTTATCGTGTTCACAAGTATGCGACTATACAGACGGACAGACAGTCAACGTTGACAGATTTGATTCAAAATTTGATACGATCCTACATTCTTTATGATAAAACTGTGTACCAAATTTTATCCATGTATCTATTTAAGTTTTTGAGTTATCGTGTTCACATGAACACGGACAGACAGACCTACCGTGGACGGATTTTGTCCAAAATTTGATAGAAACCTACAAATTATGTGCAAAAATCACACATCAAATTTCAGCCCTCTAGCTCGAACTGTTTTTGCATTATCATGTTCACAGATAGACATAATTCCAAAATTGTGTTTTTCCGACCCAGGGAGGTTTAAAACGTGGAGATTCATCAAATTTTCGAATTCGAATTTTTTGGCGATAACAATTCTTTCTCTTCGTATACTTCGTATGAAAGAGGCGTTCCGGTGCATGCCGATTCCGCCACTACACCCTGTAGTGTCAAGCGCAATTTCGCAACCTATCTTGTAGATATCAAAGGCGTCAAACAATGAATTACGTTACTAATGAAATGTTTTCTGTCTAGATTTTTTTTATTTTGAGATTTGCGTGCCCAATATAGCTTGTAAAGGAAGGGTGGTAAAAGATGCAATTACGCCGCTGCCAGACATTGGATGAAGAAGAATCCAATGCAAAAGCGGATGCAAATCCATGTTAACATAAAAGGAGAGGGAGAAGAAAGTAATTCACAAATACAAACTCATCAACCCAGGAGATCAGAAAGTAAAACAAAAGGAATGTGCCTCCCGAGAGATTGGCACCGTATGCAAACGCAGGAAGAATTAAGGAACCATAAAGCTGGAATGTTGCCGAGAAGATGAAAAATCCATGTGAGAAGCAACCAGCGGGAGTGGTCTCCCCTAAACTTTCTCGTATACTTCCCAAAAAGGTATCATTTTCCCTCTAACTAGGGTTGTCATACGTCCCGTATACTATTTGTCCCATCTGCTTCCTAAACTCTGAGTCATTATAATTTTAAAATGACCTGCGCCCATTTTTATGATTATGTGTAAAAGGAAAATGATAACAATTAAAAAAATTGCGTAAGTTCTCAATTTTCACGCGCGCTGAGGTACCACAATTAAATTTAAAGTTTTTGAGATCGAAATCTTATTACAAATATCATGCAAGATTTCACCATACCTTCCATCTGGAGAATGTCAGAACGAAGTTTTGGGTTCAGGGGGTTGCCATAATTTCCGAAGCTACAATACTTCGTAGACCGCCAAGGTCAAAAGCCAACTATACTAACTTGAGTAAAATAAGCGAAACGCTCGCCAACACACAGTCGCAATGTGCATTTTGAACCAAATATGCAATTTGAACATCTTTTTTTCAATGGATTGAAATGAAATTTGAGCACAGATCTATAATTAATATTAGTAAACGTCATACCAATTTTTATTTATCTAAGCGAAAGGGTTTAGGCGATATAATTTTTACAAGTATGCGGTTATACAGACCGACAGACAGTCAACCCTTTGACGGATTTGGCCCAAAATGTTATACGGACCTACATTCATGACGATAAAACTGTGTACCAAATTTTATTTATCTAGCTATTCAAGTTTTTGAGTTGTAGTGTTCACATGAACACAGACAGACTTCTAGTTGACGGATTTTGTTCAACATTTCACAGAAACCTAGAAATCATGTGTAAAGATCACATACCAAATTTCATCCCTCTAGCTTCAATAGTTATCATGTTCACAGACAGACATAATTCTAAAATTGTGTTCATCGGACTCGGGAAGGTCTAAAACGTGGAGAATCGTCAAAATCTCGAGTTCGAATTTTTTGACGATTACAATACTTTCTCTTTGTATACGAGAAAGTAAAGAACTAGCATCAAAACGGTATTTTGCACGAAGACTTTTGTCCAGAATTGAATTTCGGCACCGTTTAGAGGGCTGAAATTTGATATGTGATTTTTGCGCATAATTTGTAGGTTTCTAATCAAATTTTGGACAAAATCCGTCCACGGGAAGTCTGTCTGTCCGTGTTCATGTGAGCACGATAACCCAAAAATTTAATAGCTATATAGATAAAATTTGGTACACAGTTATATCATAAAGAATGTAGGTCCGTATCAAAGTTTGGACCAAATCCGTCGAAGGGTTGATGGTCTGTCAGACTGTATAATCGCATACTTGTAAAAATTATATCTCCTAAACCCTTTGGCTTAAGTAAATAAAAATCGGTATTGTGGTTGCTAACATTAATTATAGATCTGTGCCCAAATTTCGTTTTAATAGGTTAAAAAAAAAAGGCGTTCAAATTGCATATTCAATTTTTTTTTACTTGCGTACTGGAAGCAATCTCTGCGCATGCGCAAGCTATTCAGCGATGGCGAACGAGGTCATTTTCTCCTGTTTTCTTTTCGCTCGCGCACGCCCTCGCATTACCGGAGCTTGCTAGAGTGTGATAGAAAATAAATATTGCTAAGTTTTAATACCCACGCATTTATTTGAATACGATTCTTCACTTAAATATTTTACAGTCGCTATAATCTACAATGAAAAACTTTCTGATAGTCATTGCATTCTTGGTTACAGTAGGTTCGAATTTTTTATGCACGCAGGGGGAGGGAAATTGACAAATTTTTGAGAAGTTTACGAGAATGTTTAGGGGAGGCCACTCCCGATGGTTAGTTATAACTTTTTAAAAAACTCACTTTTGTTTCAGTAATTTTAAAAAAAAATGCCATAGCTAGTAGAGCAATGCCACCTATTAACTAAGTTAACTTTTTTTTTTTCCCTCTCTTTTTCTATTTTCACAAAGCGCATCACTTGTACTACATACGAGAGAAATTTTGTTTTGCTTGGAGCCCTAGAACCGACCCCAAGAATAGGGGAACTTTAATTATAACAATACTGTATTCGTTCATGATGTGCGATTTTGTCCATCACCTGTATATGGAAGTCCCAAGTACGGGCTATCAAGATAAAAAAATTCTTTCTAAGTAATTAAAGAAGTATGGGCATTTTGCAACTGGAGAACATAAGACTGGAAAATTAAGGATCAAAAGCATTGTTCAAAATATGCTGGAAACTCTATTAACTATCTCAAACTATTAAGATTTGGCTGTTAATTTGACACTTTGGACCTTTTTAGTTGTCGATTTGATACTAAAATGATACTTTAAACCAACTTATTATTCTTAGATATGCTAAATCTTATTAGCATTATTCTTAATTATTTTTTATTTATATTTTCTATTGTAGTATTCACTTTGTAGTTCTTATTTGCATTATATTAATTTATATTATGCTTGTTTATAATACTCTGTACATCCTATATTTGTATATACTCTCTCGGGTATCTGTATTATTTTCTTAATTTCTTATAATTACTTAAATGTTTCAAGTATTACATATTCTTAGATCTATTGTTTTATATTTTGTGTGTGTTTTTATATTTTGTGTTTTACTTTTTGATACTTCTGATAAGTGTTGCACATTTTAAGATTTGTTATATTCTGAATTGCCTTATACATCCTTAGATTTCATTTTTTTCTAAATTATTTAGTGTATTTCAATTATGTTTTATATTTTCTTGATACTACCGAAAAATTCTAAAAACTGGCGAGTTATGGTGCTACTGTCTGGTTTGCCTTGTCTAAGCGAGCTTTCGCTCGATTAGTTGGCAATTCAATCGGACACTTTTTCCATAATAAAATTTATTGAGCGTACTGATCGATGCGAAATAAATTGTCCCCCCCCCCCCCGGCGGGGCCCCCCCCCCCCCCCGGGGGGGGGGGACGTGTGTAATGAAATTGGTCTCAAATTTTCGCCAGATTATTATTTATCAACTACAGTAGAATAGCTCGTACCAAAATTTTCCCTGACGGGATAAAACATTTTTCCTCGATGGGGGGGGGGGCACAGCATCCCCGACAGGGGGGCTCTGGCCACCCCTGCCCATACAGCAGGTACATAAATGCATGCATGCAAATTATGCATTCTTCCTTTTATAACACTTTCAAGTCCATATTTAGGCTTATCACTTACTGTTTTGAAGGGGATATAACTTTTTTTATATACTTTTATTTAACTTGACTGTTTATCATGTTTTGTAAAGATGGAATTTTGAAATCTATTCTCACTCGCCTCCTGATGTGCTAAATTTTGGACACTTGTTTGTTCTTGGCGACAATCACTATTTTAATATTCCCACAACTTAATTATCAATGGAGTGGATTTTGTCCACTTGGTAGCGAGTTTGAAACTTCCCATCAGAATTTCAATGTAATTTATGGAGTTGCACGTTTAAGAAAATTCCATCACTTTAAATACAACAGTTTTATTCCATTTTCCATAAATGTTGTAAATATATACTTAATAAATCCTTTATTTTTACTTATAACAAAGTCATTTGATCAGTGGGGATGCTTTATGAATTGCATTAATTATAAAAAAATATATATATGCGCCTATGTGCAGACTTTTTTATACAGTGAGTGAAAAGCAGATTTTTATAACACTTACAGAATTTATCTCTTGGGAACTACAGCACCTTCTAAAAAATATTTCCCATTGCAAATAGTATATGTGAAAAATAATAATCTATAGTAAATGTTGAAATGATAAAGTCTATAGCTGCCTGCAATAAGGAGGGGGAGAAAAACCAATGCTATGGATCATGGGATTTCGTAGATCAGATCAATTAGCATGTGTCACAGTTGAATAACAAATGTCACTGCGCACATAATCTCCGTTTTATCACGTCACAAATTTTATCACTGTGCGATGCACAATGGACTGTGCGATGCACAATGGACTCCAAAACTAAACTCGCATGGTTTACTTGGCATATATTGCATGAATTACTTTATTGGAAAAGGGGGTATTAAAAAAATGAAAGTTTGTTTTCAAAAATTACTTTTTAAAACTTACTGGTGTGTTGCCCTTTCTCCATCACATTAACCCGTCAATGCCCAAATTAACATAAAGCACAGATTTCAATAAATTTCTATTAAATTATGTTAACATCGAGATTAACATAACTGTGAAGTAAAATTAAATTTTGAATTTTTTTTAAATAGGTAGAAAAACATTTTTTTAAAACTTTATTTTACAAAAATATTGAAGATTTTTAAACTATAGTAAAATATCAAAAAATAAAGACTGTCTAGTTCCTTGCATCACCTCAAAAATGAATCAAATGAAAAATAAAAAATAAATAAAAATGGCGACATTTTGACTTCAAAATCTTACTAACTAGTGGTTTACACCTGTTGAACATTTTTTTGGAATTTGGCAATACATATTGGTTTGCTAGACAAAGCAAAAATGAAACAATAGAATGCATTCGGTATAGCCATGGAAATGAAATGTAACTAGCCTATAAATAGGATGCTGAGTATTAACAGGTTAAATCTTTTATTAATTTACAAAAATTTTGAGAAGCCATTTTTTAAATTTAAGATTTCTGTCATTAATTTACATACTAAACAGCATTAACAAAGAAAAAACTTTTGTCATTGAAGTTCATGACTTCAGATGCATCTAACATCAAAATTTTGCCATTTTTTTTTTTTTACCCTGGCTTATTCTTGAGTGTAGCAAATATGATCAACCTATCTGCTGCATGTCAAATATTCGATTATAAATTATGTTTTGTAGATTATATTATGCAAGTTGATTTATAGAAATAAATGCAATTACAAATATATAATCCAATCCTTTGTTAACAAGCAAATTGTGTGGTATATCTGAAAAGTAAATACCGTTTTCATATTAAAAAAACGCAAAATCTTTGAAAGAATAATTTTACTTTTTCATGAAACCGCATCCTTTAGACCATTTTTCTATATAATCTCTACCATTATTAAAATACTTTTCATAATTCAATCATTTTTACCACTTCCTTCTTCCAGGAACAACCATACCAGTGAAGATTACCACTGCTGCACAGCATTTCTCAATTCGTCATGATCATCATAGAGCTGATTGTCAATAGGTGATGCAAGATGATGAAATAAGTGGTTGCTATTCAGCGCCAAGTCAGGAGTATAAAGTGGGTGGCCAAACTGCTTCAGCTAAACTTGTACTGGTACTAATGTCAACCAACAATTAGTTTTTGCTGCAGTGCAACTTGCGTGCAGAGTTGAATTGTTAGCATTCAATTTGTGTCAAATTATACACTGCCACTTGAGCTTGCAGTTCTGTGAATTTTACTTCAACTTCCTTATTTTATTCCAAAAACACAAAAATCAAGCTTCGGCTCATCTACATCATCAATATTTGGATCACAAATTGTGGTCTAAGTTGCATTAATTGGAATACTTTTTCCTTGGGCCATTCTTTTGGATTACATGATGATGTAAAACAATAACGACACCATAGATGCTCAAGTAAGTCTATTTGATTATGCAATAAGTAATTCTCAATCATGAATTTGTGTTTCCCTACCTTGGCTCAGTTAACAAATTAGTCTTACTTGAAACTTAGTTCCCCCATACCCTCATCACAAGAAAAATTTAAAATACAACTAATCCAACTGGAAACAATCATAAAACTAATGAAGAAATCGGAGCAAGAATAAATTCAACAAAAACAACCTTTAAGAACTCTTATTAGTGTACTAAGAATAGATTTTGTTATTTTAATTATTTTTTACTTTAGTCCTTAATTCATTCATTCATTACATAAACGTTATGTTCATTATTATAAGCATGGAATCTTGAATTCTATTAATTACCCTGAAATTCACTACTACACACCACTGCAAGCAATCAAAATTCAATTAAATTTAATTGATAATCAACTAATAATTAAGTTCTGAAAATATTAAAATAGTATACTGTCAACGAGAACACAACTATACAAAATTTTAAAACTCTAAAACATCAGGGAGCGAGGTGAAAAATAGATTACGAAATTCCATCCTTATAAACATGAAACAAGCAACAAAAGGGGGGGGGGGCTGAAAAAAGCAGAACATATCACTAAGTAGTTATTGATCAGGCCAATAATACCAAAAGGCTACAAGAACTTTGTGGGGGGAAAAAAGAAACTGAAAGTGAATGCTTGCAAACTCCTCTATGAGAATCAAGCAAAAATGGTAATTGGAGAACTGCCAGGAGACTTCCCCACCTACTGCAAAATTGTGTTTCTCAACAAGAAATAAACAACCTAAAACTCCGCCTTATCCTAGATACCAATGAACATGATTTTTCATGCTATCATCAATTCCTATATGGCTCAAAGAATTGCCAGTTTCTATACAAGAATGGTTATCTTATCTGGTGAGGCCTTTCTTAGAAGGAGGAATGAAACACTGATAAAAACTGTATGAAATAGAGAAATGAATAAAGAAAAATAGTTTAAGGTATGCTGGTTCAAGTTTTAATCAAATTATTCAGTTAAAAATATGTGTTTATTTCAATTCAAAAATGGCATTTACATTCCAGATAATATGTATATTACAACAAGTAACCACATGCATTTTGTAATATGTGCGACTAGTGGTGACAAAACTGGTAAACAAAATATTCATGTTTAAACAATGAGTACCAGGATATGTACGAATATTACATATCTGATGTGTCAATAAATTCTGAAATTAGAAATAATTGCTGAAACGAAATTGACTATGGAATTCCATTTTTCACAATAGTTTATTTTCTACAGTACATACAACATTTAACTATGAACTGAATATTTATATAATCATGATTACAGAACAAAAACAGTTTATTAATAAAAAAACTGGTTCCAGATTCAATATGACATAATGAATATTTTACATACTAAGGAATAAATGCAAATAATGATAAAGGAAACAAAGTAACTCATAGGGTTAACAATTCAAATTATTAACTTCTCATTTAAATATAAAAAAATTACAATAGTTTAAATGAGTAACATTTGCTCAGAGCACTAAAAAAAAAAATGATGGTTCAAATCTATAATCATGGAATGTCTCGCATCGCAAATCTTTTCAAATCATTCCAAAAGGTTTTATTGTTTCACAGGGTTCGTACATTACCCTAACGTTTAGCACTTACATTTTATCAAAAGCCATTTTAAATTTGTATTTTCTTTAACTACGTTATTTTATATGCAAATTTTTCATCTTTGTGCAGGAAAAAAATTGGAAACATATGAAAATGTTCACAAATAAGGAATTCTATAATATGATTTGAAGAACTTGAATTTTACTTTAGATGTTAAAAATAGCCAACCTTGTGAAAGCTGTAAATTTTACTTTATTTGACTTTCTACAAAGTTATTTTCCAATTTAATAATATTTTGTCATGAGCAATTTATTATTCTTCAATCTATCATCATTTGAAATGGAATGATAAGTAATGTAATGCTAGCTCCAATGAGTTCAATTTACAAATCATTCACAGGGGAAAAACAATTAAGAGTATGTAAAATCACGGAATTGAAAGAGTTTTAACACTGCAGACTATTAAAATTTTAGAATAAAATTTACATTGCCATAGAAAAAAAAGGCCTTGGCATTTTTATTATTTTGTTAAAAATTTGTTCTCATGATGTTAAAAGAAATGTTCTTTGGCTATCAAAGCTGGCTCTTAAAGGACAGTTTTAAAGTTACAATTATTTTTGTTGATTTTAAATAATCTTATAGCAAATAAACAATAAAATATTAGGAAAATGTTTTATGAAACAAGTTTTTCTAGTACGAACCCTGATTAGAAAGCCAGCGATTCTTTTCAGAAAATTGAAATGCAAAGCACAATTCATCCAAGTTAAAAAATATCGAAGAAAATGCGAATACTTTTAAATTCTTCGAATAGATTATAAAAGTTAAATATGGTAAGAATCGCTGCTTTTATTTTTATTAATTGAAGAATTACAAAATAAAGCTTCATAAATGGGGGGGGAGATACAATATTTTTTTAAAGTCCTTCGATTTTTTTTTTTTTTCAACTGAAGAAGCTCCTATTTATTCTATTTTTTAATTCAGGATAGAGTTAATACCATAGTTATTAACATCTTGAAAATAACTTAAAGAAATGACAAATAAATAAAAGTAATGAGGAATAAACACAGAACATGATTAAAATACTATCTACAAAACTTAGTTCTATATTTATTTTAATGCTATATTCAAGTTGCTAATAACTGCAGTAATCCTCTTATAGTCATATCCTTTGCTTTTTGAGAAACAATGGAGTTAAATCAGTCACCATATCCAGTTATCACTAGTTTTTGTCTATTTGTACACCAAAAATAATGAAAAGTCTCCTCTTAAAGAGTAAAACCAAAGGACTGCAATTAAAATATTGACTTGTTATTTATCTATTAATTAAGTTTTAAAATTATTAAAGTTTAACAGGATTGAAAACGCAGTGCAAATCTAGTTTATTTCAGTTTACCAAAGCAGTCCCACCAAGAAAAGAAAATTAAGAATTAAACCGAAGACAGATTGAGATCTCCCAGGCCTCCAGCCAAGAAAAAGGAAGCCAAGCGCAAATATCTGAAACAGAACATTCATTAAAATACAAGTTTATACAATTATGAAGAAAATATCTCTAAAGAAAAAACTTTAGAAACATTTCCTTAAATCAATTAACCCTCCGACTTCCACATAAGAATTTTTCACATGAAAAGTAGATTTCCAATTGACAGCTCATTAGCAACTTTATGTTCTCCCTTCATTTTGAAGACTATTAAATGATTTGGAACAGTTACATCATAAAAACAATGCTGTTTATCCATCACCCAGCAAAATTCTAAAGAGTTTCATTTCTCCAAATTCTCACTGCAGAAAATAGCTACCAATTTAATAGCGGAGAAAGGCGAGAAGAAAAAAAAAAAAAAAAAAAAACGTTAAAAGTTTCAAAATTAAGAACTGTCTATCATTCTGGACTTTAGAAATTCCAAGTCTCAGAATTTGGAATCAGAGGGTTAAAAGAGCAGACTGCAGAAAGATTTCTAAATATTAATCAACATGACTAGATAATTCTAGAATAGTGATGTTCTTTAAGAAAGAAACTAGAAATCAACACTGGCATGTGCGATTGTCAGGACTAATAATTTATGAAGTTTTACTCAGACCACCCTTTCTGAAAATTTCTCCATTTGCTGCTAACAAATGAAAAACAGAATCTGGTAATGCTATAGTTTACCAACTTTTATATACCATCAAGGTTAAATGATTTTAGAAAACCAACACTAGTCCTTATTAAAGGGTTTAAATTAGTTGTTTAAAAGAGCAAATATCATCCAGTAAAAGCTCTACCATTTTAATATTATTTCAATCATAACTAGAAATTATCTGGGTTATTTAAAAGTTAATTAAAGTTGTATTATGTATTCCCTTGTTATCTGAAACATTCTATAGTTAGACCACAAGTCAAATTCCCATAAGAAATATCTCCTATAAAATATTTGTAATGTGTATTCTCTCTAACATTCATTTTCCTCCATTTGCAAATATGTCAAAAAATAAATAAATTCTAATTGAATAAAAACTTAGGCGATTTTGGTTCATTAAATATTGAAATGTCAGAAGATCAGCATTTAAAAATTGATCAAGACAAGAATAATGTATATAGCCAATTATTTTTTGTAATGTAAAACAGAAATATACATAGAAAAATGAAGGGCATAATTTATTCTCATTGATGAATCCCAGTAAGATAACTTTCATTCTTGCTAAAAAAAAGGTAGGCAAAAAGACAAAGATACTTTTTTTTTCTTTAATAGCTTAAAATTAAATCTGCAATAAGAATTTTTTTTCAGAAACTAATTAAATTTCCTATCGACTTTAACAAAACTTGTACAGGTATCTGCTTGCAGATGAAAAATGATCAATAACAAAAAGAGGCCAAATCCTGCACTTACAGAACTTCATATTTTTAACAACTTCACAGCCATATGACAAGTCAGTCGTCATATGTATATCTGACTGACTGTGTTGTAACAACCGAATATTCAGATTTATTTTAGCCCTCAGAAACTTAAGAAATAAATGTATGTGTTGGTAAAGCATTCATAGCACTCAATCTGTTAACCTGCGACGTATTTTACTCACTTAACCTAAAATATCCTCTTGTATAATATTTAAAATAATATTCATACATTTAGGAGAACAGAGCTTGCAAATCTTTCTCTTTAAAGATGAAAGATACCTTTTGTGGAGTTAAGTTTTTCAACTTTGTTTCCACCAATTCACATGAAAGGTTTTTATGCAGTATTATTCCACAAAAAGATCGCCGTTGTCTTCAAAATTTGATATCAACATTTTAAAGAAGTTTACAACTGACAATTGAATAACTTTTCTTAATAGTTTGTACGTCCTTTATATTAGCTTACCCAATGTGTCCAATGTTTAATGTTCTTAGACAAAATCTTCAAACAGTTAGATTTTACTTTTTTAAAATTGGTAATGGCTCCTTTGTCATTGGCATATTGTTGTACAATAAAATAAATCTTCCGAATCTTCCCTAAATTTAAAATAAAAATTATAAGAGCAGAATGTATTTTATACAAGATCATTGTTTCAATACATTTGGGCTAAAAAAAGCAACAACTCCTAAACATTTTTTTTACTGCCAATATGCATCTTCTACAGTCATCCCCAAGGTTCAAATAGGCTAGTGTATTTATACTAGCAACTAAACTAGAATTAGGACAGGAACCACACACATCCTTTCAACTTCGTAATCACAATTCATTATCAGAATAACCAAGTGTTCCACGGACAAACTGCTACATAATTATAATTTGCTATACAAAAATAAAGGAAAATCCCTCTGCTACAAATCTTGCTTTATTTGGATTTCCTGGTGCAAGAGCCAGCTTTGGCAATGCTGTGCTCCAAATCTTGTGAAAGTCAGTAAGTTCCTTGCCATGGAACTATAGCAACAATGCATAGAAACAATGAAAGGCAAATAGCTCATTAATAAAAAGAAACGAAATCCTGCAGTAGCCACTCTCTATGGTGCAAGACACATTCTCAGCAATAATTCTTGCAATTTTCTGTAGAAAGATAAAATTCTATGGCATATCCTTTTAAAAATAGTAATCTTGATTTTCATATTCTTTCATGCATAACCATTTCTTTTTCTCTTCCCATTCTTCTTCATGAAGACAATGGGCATTTAAAGGTTGTGTATTCCAAGGAAATCACACAACCTTCAACACAGTAACATGCATTTTTTTTTTTAAGAGAGACTCTTGAAATCAAAAATACTTTTAGAAAAATTGTAACATGGTTATCAAACTTCTTGATAAGCACATGTTTGTAAAAGAAAAGTAATAATTATTCTGATAAAATATCAAAATCTTTTAAACAAGATGAAGGACAAGGAGTAGATGCATTAAACTACTCCTTGAGAATCATTAATATGCAATTTTAAGTTTTCAGCTTCCTACCTGTAATCTCTTTCCCTACATTTTAGAAAAATAAAATTTTATTGACATTCCAAAATGTGGCGAAACACAATATGACCATTTTTGTACATCAATTGATCAAATTTCATTTTCTGCTTCAGTTTTTAATCTTTTAAAAACTACTATACAAGTCAAACTGCTGTAGGAATAATATCAGCAATTTTTAATTCTTGGTCCCAAGAGGCACTTTCTTTTTAATGTAAATAACATGAATAATGTGTCAACAAGAAAACATACTGGCTTATGAATCAATGCACAGCCAAGCTAAATCCAGGTCAAGTTGATTGAATTTTGATTTTCTTTTGCAGATGGGTTGGACCAATTGTCAAGATTTCCTTACTGTGAGAAAATAAAATGCAGGTTCATCACTAAGAGCAATGCTTCAGTTTCATTTGAAAACATGTCATCAAATACAAGAAAAGGCACAGTATCATATGGCTGACTGATATAAAACTACTAAAAAGGTGCAACAAGAATTCAAATTTGTTACAGAACCAACCGCTAGATGTGAATTTGATACAATATGGGATGTGAAAATTTTTCAAAATAGATTTAGCAGAAAAGAGGCACACTTTAGGTCAGACATTTTGTGTATGACTCCCGGAACTCATATTGAGTGTCTTAAATAAAGCTTGATCAACTTTTATATGTATTTGCAACTTAAGATGCTTGGTATGTAATAAAATTATAAGCATTTTAAAATAGAGTAAATATTTTGCATCACCATGTATTGAAGCAATCGAAAAATAGCCAACTCCAGTTCTGAAAAAAAAAAATCCAATCCCCTTTTAATGTTTACAGTACAATTTCACATACAAGCTTGCAAACTGCATGTAAGCAGTTAAAATAAAATCCCTGCCTCATTATTATGCATGCTTAACTTTCCTTCAATCTGTATTTGATGCAATATTAACTTTAAGTACATCCAGTATTTAAAAATAAATGTGTCTATATATTTTTTGCATTACAATTTATAATTGGGTCTGCCTATTGATTTCATAGAAAACTTTCTTAAATAACTTGATGAACTAATAAAACTCTTAACGAGAAAAATTTCACTTACTTGAAGCATATGAAAAATTACTTACCTTCAAAATTTCTTCAAACTTCAACTTTCACAGTCGTGGGAGGAGGAGGTTCCACTTCATTATCAACAGCAGAATCATTGTCATCATTAGCCACATCTTTCAGACCTTGAAGTGGGATGTTGTAGCTACGTTCCATTCCATGCCCATGAACTTCCAACTTATCTTGATAGTAGGAAACTGTTGCAAATGCTGAAGTATCTGGAGGGGTTTCTAGAATTCCAGAGAAGGCTATGTAACTGATGCCATGGGAATCCAAAGCATATCCACTCTTGTGTGTATGGCCACTAAAGTAGGCTATAACACATTTGTGGAGATGAAAGATCTTCATCACTTCCTCGTAATTCCACAGAAGACAACTCCAATCTGAACTATCAGGATGCAAACTAACGTGACCTGCAAATATGTGTTTAAAATCAATTATCAATGCCAAAAAAGAAAAAATTAGTATAAAAATGCAGAGGCTGAAATACAATTAGATACTTTGCCCTATTAGCTCTACTACAGTTGTCACAAAGTGTTATACGTTAGCAAGAAATGTCACTTTTCTGCAAGAACTCAAGTTTTCAATGTGTGCATCAAGTACCACAAATTTACATGGAAAAGTTGATTAAAATCTGCACGTTTTACAGTATAAGGAGAGTGAATTTAGGGCATTTTAAATACTGATAAGCAAAGGAAAAGTATCCTCTATTATTACGTCTAGAATATTTTTATAACAAGAAGTTTCATAACAATATAAATGAAAATAACTCAACACAGTTTATAATTTTGTTAGCAAATCCTCAAAGCTTTTTTTTTTTTAAATATTTTTAAACATACTAAAACATCAGAACAAAAAAAAAAAAAAAAAAAAAAACGTTTACACAGAAGCTTGAAACATTTCTTTCTTCATATTTTAATGCAATTTATAGATATTTTTAAAATTACTTTTTTAATGCAGGAAGTTTACAATTTCTTGGAAATAAATACTTTTCAGAATAGGCGATCAGTAAATAAGCCGTATAAGATATTCCTTTTACATGAATCTAATAAGTTCAATGACTCTCTAAAACATCAGTTTGCAAGACCCAATTTGTTCTTGTGAATCCTTGCAAAATGTTACTATATCATACACAAGGTAAATTAGATGGAAAAAGGCTTTCAAAATTGTAAGAAAAATATAAAAAAGGAAATTATTAACCTCACCCAACTGACCTCAATATTTAAATCATTAGTTTTTAAACTGTGAATTAATACTGTATATACTGAACCCAAATATTTTATTAAAATAAAGCTATAATCAAACAGATTTACATGTGTAAGAATATTTGAAAAGATTAATAATTTTATTTAAAACTATAATATACATAAAATATGTCGTATACAGGAGATTTAGAAATTTAAAAGGATCTTACCAAATACAATAACTTTCTGTCCAAGTTCATCCGATTCCTTAAGTTCTTGATCAAGCCATGTCAGCTGTTCCTGACCCACTGCACCATTCATCTGCTGAAACCGAACATCAAGACCTGTCAAGGAGCCTTCGCAATCCCATTCATCAAATATCTCATGTCCATGTTTTGAATACAACACCTTAGTAGCTTCTACATAATTCGGATGCTGAGAGTCATAACCTAAGACACTAATGTCAAAACAATCCAATGAAATGCATTTCAGTTCAGGGACAGGTGAAAATTTATAATACAAAACTGGAGTAGAGATGGGATGGTTATCTTTTACAGGTTTAAAAGGGGAAAATATTTCTTGTGGAATATTAATTTTCATGACAGACTCGTAAAACAAAGCAGCCAATTCTTTCCTATTGAAATTATAAAGTTCATGGTTACCAACTGTGTGAAATGTAGGAATGGAGGAATGTTTTTCAAAATGGGATAAGGTTCGTCTTAAGCTTGTATAGGAGTCTCCATTAAAACGATTCAGACCATCAATGATGTCTCCCAACTGCAAAACAAACTTAACTTTTGATCCTGGTCTTTCCCAATACTTAAAAGCATCATCAACCTGGCCCAAAGATCCTCTGTAAAAACGGGTTTTTGATGGGTCGTAGGCTGCAATCTGGTCATCATGATCAGCATATTGAACATCAGTTAAAACACCAAACGTAACAACAGGATCCTTAAAAACTTGCGAATCTACTGCCATGATGAAGCTAGAAAAAGTAAAAATATAATCTGTATTTTAAATAAGATATTTTCAACATAATCCACACAAAACAAACATTTTTATTAGATTTTAAATCACTAAGAAGTACATTGGATCTTTCTATATAAGTCTGAAATTTTCTTCAACAGCAATATTTAATTATTCAGTAGTATATCAGGTCTTCTATAATTAATGGTACCAGCCATAACTGAAATAACAAAAATTAGAATCATGAAAAATTTAGCAATGCCTTATTTCAAATTAGTCAATAGTTCCAAGCACAAATAATTAAAACCATCTCAACTTCAAATGTTTCATTAAAATTTTTTAAAGAATTTTTGTTGTTAATTAATAAATTTTACAATAACGATAAAACTGTTCAAACAAAATGTGTGGCAAAAACTTTTTACTACAAAAACTGGACGATAGAGTAAAAGGTTCATAAAGCTTTTCATGAGAAAATAAAATACTTTTAACAAAATTCTTACGGTTAGTTTAAGATGGTCCTTATAAGTGATTTTTTCCCCCATTCCAATTATTTTTATTAAAACGCTATGTGCTACATTTTCAACCAATAATCGATCGCAAATGTATACAAACTAATATAAAAATTAAAAGGTTATTCAAAAAACTTAATGTACGCAATTACTCAATAAGTGTAATATTATAATTTTAAATATTTTAACTGTAAAAAAATAAAATTTTAAAATTTACTAGATTGGCATATTTGCAACAGAATCTGCAAAAATCAATTGAAATCTGAAAATTTGATGCTGTCATATGGACAACATATTCCATTTTTCATTCTAGAGAAAAATTATAACCTAAATTGATAGGCAATTGATAATAACAGCACTCCATTCCATACTTATAATACATTCTTATTTCTATTAGTGTTTAAAGTCATGCAATTACAGTAACTATATTCGAAAAAAATTAACAATCAATCTGTAATCAAGTAGTTCAGATAATTATGAGCCCTTTTTTAGTACTATTTATTATTTTAAATTTTACAAACAAATAAAATCACTCCAAGGGATGGTTTTAAAGAAGGAAAAAAGTACCAAGAATATCTCAAATGACTGATGAAATTTCATTTTAACTATAATTTGTTTGGTGTGCATCCAAGGTTCATATTTTCACAGTATCATTCCTTAATTTAATAAAATAATGAATAATAAAAGATTTAATTGCTCCTCTGTACATTGGAAGTAGACAATATCAGTACACCTGAATGAAATATTGTTTTCACAGCAAATGTTTTACAAGTTATTTTGAGATATAATTTACTTCTGCAATTAATTAATTTTTAAATTATTTTAGCATAGTTTAGAATTAGTTTCTAAATTAATTTTCTTCTTTATGCATTTTCTTAAATGAATATTTTATTGTACACAGACATTCTTTTTCACTCTTTCTTAGAAAGATTTCTGAATTGCTCCAGTTTAGGAAATACATGTCTTTTTGGAAAAACCTTGTAATGCCCCCATGATCAGATAGCCTTACACTCTAAACTTGCACACCATACCAACATGTAAATGTTTCAACTCATGACCAGTAGTGGTGATTGGGGGCAAATTGAGGCAGCAAAAATGTATAGACACGTAAAAGTATCCTGGAGTATAGTAGTAGACAACAAAATTTAAAAATTTAGTTATAAAACTAGATAGACTTTCTGGACATTACTGTTTTTATTTTTTAATAATTCCTAGTTTTAATGCATAAAATTTTTAAAAAAATGAAATAAAAATTCCATTTTTTTCTGCAAAAAGTGTGTGTGGGGGGGGGGGCAACTGCCTCCTTTGCCCAATGTGATATGTTGCCACAAGCTAATAACTGCCCAATGTGATATGCATCCAATTTAATTGTACAGAAGTTTTCATCAAAACTGTAAAATTACATGGAGGATACTGTTAAATGCTTTCAGTAGTAGTCTATAAACTTGTCTTGCTCGATTAAAAACATGCTTTATTAGATAAAATTTAGATTAGTCAGCCCATAAATTTTTCTTGAAAATGTCCAAATGCAAACATTCGGTACATAATCAAATTTACAGCATGCAAAGCACTCATACTTGCCAAATCATTACTACTATATCAATCTCATAATGTCTTCCATCTCGCAAGTTTTGCATTTGTCTAGATTAAAATGAATCAATCATTATAAAAAGTCCTAATAAATTCTTTTCATTATTCATATTTCAGGAAACTAATTTAACACTTTTTTGTCTATCTGCTTAAGATTTTGGCAAAAGTATATACAAAACAGTTTGTGTCATGGTGGTTTCCTTTACTTTAGAAAGCACTCTACTCCAATAATATTTTCCAATCTGAAATATTAGTTTTATAAAGAAGTTTTATTGGAAACCATTATAAAATTATTTCATATGCAATCAAAGGGTAAACATCCATCTAATCATTTTTCCGCATAAATTCATGTCATATTTCTCCAGAAAATTTTGATAATTTACAAGATGACACAAAGACTTTTTAAAACAGTAGTTCCTATTAATATACAAAAATTTCTTAATGAAGAAGGTTTCATGCATCTCATTCTTTGAGAACTTATTTTTATATACTCACTCTATTGCAGATTTAGAGCATAGAATGATCTTATTACCTTTTGATAAAGTTACAAACTAAAGTTGAAATGTTATATTTAAAATGCAATTTTTCAAACCAAAATTTCAAGCATACAAATAATTCCATTTAAAATTCAACTATATACTGTTACCACTGTCTAAAAATATTTAAATTCAATTAGAACAGAATAAAATATCTTTCAATAATGAAAAGAAGTAACAATATATCTAACCTACTATAACACCCATGTACATTTAACAATATCAAAAGGATTATAGTTTTCAAAACCATTAAAAAAAATCTTACTCCACCAAGAAATTAAAAAAATGATGTCTTTATTATTTTTTACAGTTTGAAGCCCAAGAAAAAATTTATTCTTGCACTATTAAATTGCAAAAAATATTATTCTAAAATAAGCTGGAATTATATTTCCGGCAGGATATCTAAAACAAAGATAATCGTTTAGAAAAATCTAAATATCGGCACCTGTTTTACAGATTTTTAAAGTAATGAAGTAATTTTCTTATTGGAAAATTCAAAAGTAGTTTCTTGAAAAATCGATTAGTTTCTTCATATGGAAATTAATAAACATCCACAAAAGCTGGTATATTAAAGATCCTGTTCTTGAAGTTCCATTTTTATGAAGTCTTCACTAAATAATATAGGTATGTTAAAACATTAGGACACGGAGAAATATATAAAAAAAATGCACGCATAAATACCAGCTGCAGTTTGATACAGAAATAAATATTCTAGCATAGGGCAAAACAAATTTCAACTTAATGGGAGATAAATGATTTGCAATAAAGAGGAAACAAGAACAAGGTAGAATTCCATCACTAACAGGAAATTCAAGTACAGCACAACTGGGTATTGGGAAATGAAAACAACTGGGCATAAATGTCAATAACTTACCGGCGAAATAGAAGCGAGAGCTTTCCCAGATTCACTGATGCTTCGCTTCAGAATAATAAAAAGATTGCAGATCCCTGCACTTTTTTGGAATTAAAAATATAAAAATTTTAACCTTCACGGCATTCTAACTAGCTACCAGTGGTTTCAGGAAACTCTATTAAGATGCGCCCGACGCAACACACTTTTATATCGATCAACTGCACTGCATCCAGCCGAGATCCAGCAGACAGCTGGTCACGTGATATGCTAACACGTGTACTGATTCTGAAAATAGATCGTTCACGAGACGGAAGGGAACTTGCACAAATTAAAATCATTGCTTTCGCAGTTTGGCGATCTTACAAAATTGTTACGCAATTTTTTTAAAAATGTTTTTAACGGTTACTATTATCTAATACTTTATAATTTCTTATGTCAATACACTTGTCTATTTAAAACATTGTGTTCCTAGTTTTAATGTCCTCTGTAGGTCAATCAATTCCGAAGAAAACATGAAATGTATTACATAGAATGAATATCTTGGAGTTAGTGATACAAATTTGCATCACTTAAAATTTTGCATTTTAAAATTAATCTTGAATAATTTAACACTTAATTAATAAAATACTTATCAAATTCTTTACATGAAGTAGGTTTGCTTTTTAACAAATTTATTTTAATTAAAAATTAAGTTCAAATTTAATTTTTTTTATTATTTTTCCTTTACTCTTTACCCACATTAATGAAGATTCACACTACTGCATCTAAGCAATAAAAAAAAAATGAAATGAAAATCCATCCATCTTGTTCTGTTTCCAGCGAAAAGTTCAATGACTTTTACCATGTCTTGTTTGACTATTAAATAAGTTTTAGCCTTTGAAATCATTGTAAGTGCATTTTACCTATCCTAACTCCTAGAGCGTCTTAGAAAATAGGCATTCTTTTTTCTTTAATGTTGAAAAGCAGAATTCAGGCTAAGATGTAAGCATTGAAATCGCGAATTCTCTTCTATTACAATGGGACTTGGCTAATTCAAAGTTGACAGGACCACAATAATAATTAGATTTATCCAAAAATTCATCCTCCAGGGGGCCACCTCGAGCACGAGGATGAAAAATTGCCGCGTATGTAAGCAGGCTCTCGTCCTCCCTGGCGATGGTGTTGACTGGTTAGCGGTCCCATCGTCGATGTCGGGACGTACCTTTTTGAGAGGGTTCCTCTTATGGAACGCTTGCAATGGTATTTATTATGAGTGGTTCACAGTATCAGTATTGCTATTTGAGGTGGTCTGGTCATTCCGCTTCATCGTTTGTCCTTGTGACAGGAGCGAAGTAATTCTTTATGATTATCCAAAAATTCAACTTAAGAAAAACTGGATCTAAAAATAATACAGAGAGAGACAAGGCGATTTTTAAACCAAAAATGCATTTTTAGCATTAACAGTTTTAATAAACAATACATTATCTCTACTAATAACAAAGAAGAATGTATAAATGTGGTTTTGTGTGTGTTGGCGCTGTACAGGTCAGATCGCTGGACCTAGAGCTACGAAATTCGGCACCAACATACTTTGGAGGCTAGGAATGTGCACCTCGGAGCCCTTTTTTTCGAAATTTGAATTAGAATTTAAAATAATTAAAAATTAAGCGAAATTTTGGCGTTTTCTTAATAACATCCAAAAATATTACAGCACAAAAATCTCTTTTCCACCATCTGAATCCTTTCAATGATATTAATTAAGTTGCTGTACAATTTTTTCTCTAATTTTAATAAATTTTTAAAAATATTTTTAAGCATAATATACAACAATACTTTTCATTGTTGCAATGAAATTAAAAACAGTTTTCATTGTTAAAGCAAATATTTGCTTGCGTGTTTCTCTTTCATTGCTGAAAGCAAAGGGATAATCCTAATGGATTTTCTTTCCATTTTTCTTTCACCAGTCTTTCTTTGAAATTTATAGACAAAGTTCTGTAAGATAGTAAGTATATTAGGAGATATTTTCAGTAATTACTTTGTTAAGGGACGCTATGCACTTTCTTGACAAACTCGATAGAAAATACATCATGCAACAACAAAAATATATGTAACATGTTAATATCCAGGAAAGAGCGCCTACCATGATTCCAATACACTAAAGATTCTCTTCTCTGCCAGACTTTTGGTTCTTTTCCAAAAGGAAAAAAATAGCAGGAGTAAAAGGCTTGTTTAAATCTGGATGTAACACTCAATCAGCCTTGACCTTGAATGGCTTTTACGCACTGTGATAATTTCTGTCCTCGTCCAAGGATTTTTTAGCGCCCTTTTCGTGTTCTGGTAAATGTTACGTCGATTTTGAAGTAGCACAATGCTTACATTTGTCTTCAAATCGGATACTTTGACTGATATTCATGAGTAAATCAGTGCAGATTGGTTATCGGCCTTTTAGTAGATGTCATGCTTTTTGTTTAATTTTGCAACCCTTTCAATGTTTTTTTGGAATCCTGAGTAATTAGTATTTAACGCTACAAGCAACCAAACCGGCTTTTTCCGTTCTTTCCAGAGGCGGTCCAAGGTAATTGTACCAACCAGTCAAAGTACTAATATGGCGCCCACACCCCCAGGACACGTAACAAACGTTTTTTTTTTTTTTTTTTTTTTTTTTAATTCTACTATGCCTGCATTTTAAATGCTAAACAAACTTTTATATAGAAATATGCATGTTTAACCTGCAAATATGACTGAATAATATTAAGGAGAGAATTTTTGAACTTCAGATATATTTAAGATTATATAGGTTTTATTGAAGCAAAATTAATCTATACAAAAAATTTATTTAAAAAATAGTTTACTTTATTTTAAAACAGTATTATAAATTCTGTTCAAAAATTAACTTTTCTTGCTTTTTATCCGTAAAGTTTCTCCTCAATTTCAATATTTTGCAAAAGGTTCCGTTTAATTGTCATGTTTGCTAAGCCAACTAGTTACTCTTGCGACATGGCGGATTGTTGATACGTTTTGATAAGTTTCAGTTTAGAAAAACTTCTCTCGTCAGCAGCTACAGGTACTAGGAAAGTCAGAAAAGTACTCAAAGCCACTGAAAGATTTCGAAAATTTGCAGCAACCCTGTTCTTATTGAAGTAAGTTAGAATCGCCAGCAGCTCGTCACTTCGTCTGGTAGTAGAACCTAACTAATATTTCTTGTCGAAATTGGAAACCATCTACATCATTATGATTACCGATACTCAAGGCCAAATGAAGGTCTTTGAACATACCAAAAATTTTGTAGTGTTTCGCTTTTCTGATGAAAACCATTCAGCTTCCAAGATTCATAATCGCATTGCTTCTTTTTTTTCAATGGTCGATCTTCAGGTTCTTGAAATTCTGCTTCAGTCTCAATACTGTTACAGAGGTCACATTCGTCAACCAGAGCCTGTTGAAACCCCTTTTCTGATCTCATTTCGACCATAGCTTGTCTTGTTTTGTCCATGATTTCTACAGCACTAGACCCATCTATATTTTCACTCTGTGACATCCTACTTATGACATAGACCTTGAAGAGAACTGAGTGCCAAATGACAAGACTAGCAACAAATTTAAAACTTTTTACCTTCTTTACCAAACTCAAGACAAGGTTTTTGGCTAAAAAATCAGTTCTTTTTTATCTAGCGATAATTCCAGCAGAGTGACCGCGTTTTATTTAAAAATATTATGAACTTGTTATGCACGCTTTTTATACTATGTGCATGTATCTTCAAGATTGTCCAAACGATGAGTTTAGGATGCAAAGAAGTTGTAAATTTGTTATAAAATGCTAAGGAATTCCACAGCGTCAATAAGAATTAAGTTTAGCGAATGGGTAGTATATAAAACATGAAATGCCCAAGGATTGATGATCAGGATTTTTTCCTTTCATATTTTCCCGATTATTATAACTTTGGTCAAACATATTGTTCAGTGGATTTTTGAGCTATTTCAGCTGTACTAAAAGTTTCTCGTTAAAGCATTATTTATTGAATGTTCGATTGGAATGAATCCCGAAAAGTGCTCTTCCATGCAAGGTCCTGCACCTGTAATGCACCATATAAATCTTATAACAAATTCCATCAGCCCAACGTGACTTAAGCCCGGTGTGCAGTCTAAAATTATGGAGTATTATGCCCACTTTGAAACTTCCTTCAAAATTGCTTCCTCGATTTTGGATCCAAGTAGCCATATGATTTCATTTTTGATAGATTTTTCTCGGTAATAAATATACATTTCATTAGACGTTGCTCATCCCAAATGGTCAGCACTAACGACGCAAAATTTTCCAATGAATGCAAGTAGCTTTAAAAAGTTTCCCCTGTTTTTTGTCATATA
>BGPR01010338.1:0-12947 GCA_013235015.1 Araneus ventricosus | reverse complement strand
TTTTAACCGCCATTTCCGGCTAGCTCACAGGAAGTGAAATCGACGGTTAAAATAAAGTTGGGCCATAGTTACTAGCATCGGTCCGGAGTACAAAAGGTTTTATAAAGTCCGCTTGGCTCATAAATGAATTAATAGAATGAATGCACTGCCAGATACGCAACCACAACTAGTGCCGAGCATTCATTTTCAAAATTAAAATTAATAAAATCCTACTTGTGGAATTCCATGGAACAAAAGAGGTCCCTCCTACTTCCATGTTTTTGTCCTACCCTCTAAAACTCCAAAATAAATAAACAAATTTCTGAAATCAATGCCTAACCAAATAGCACATCCACGGCTGGTGCCAAGTATTCATTTTCAGAATTAATATTAATAAAATCCTACTTGAGGAATTCCATGGGACAAGAGAGGTTGTATCACCTAGCAAAGTCACCTTTGAAGTTATGAAAGTAAAATTACGCTACGTTTCGCACATGCGCAGTAAAAAAATTATTTACTAAAAATACTCATATTTCCTCAAATATTCGATATATTTACCTCAGATTTTAATAAAATGCTTCTCTAACTCATTGTCAAGTATTCTGTAAATTTCGTATATTCTGCAAAAACTCTGTATGCAATAAACAAAAAAACATGCGGGGAAAATTTGTTTTTTTTTTTTTTTTAATTTTTTGCGTTTTTCAAGACGATGCATGTAAACGATGGTTACATTAAACAACGTCATTGCTGAAAGTTGCAAATCATGCTTAGCCTTCTGTTAAACGGGTCGAGCCTCAGTAATTATTTTCTTCATCAATTTCTGATCGGTCACCTAAGTGTCCACGTGACAGAATCTTCACTCTAAAATGTCAGCTCAAACCATTTCTTTACATGGTCGAAATTCA
Organism: Araneus ventricosus; assembly: GCA_013235015.1. Lineage (NCBI taxonomy): Eukaryota > Metazoa > Arthropoda > Arachnida > Araneae > Araneidae > Araneus > Araneus ventricosus. The sequence goes on along the minus strand of BGPR01010338.1, from coordinate 12,063 downwards.
AAGAAAATCCACCCAGCCTTTCGGGAGATATTCGAAAAAATCTGAAAATCCTGACGTGTTCACATTCTTCTGTCACCCAAGGGCTTTATCGTATTGTTGCATTGCAATAACATTTAGACATGAATCGGAGAAAATATGTATAAAAATTATCGTGCAACGAGCGAATAAAAAGGTTATGCCTAAAGAAACGGTATAGGTCGTTTCTGAAAGTCCGATCTATTTATTTGAGAGATCTGAAGGTCACCCAATGTATTCCTAAAATCATCCTTATTATTTTTCTCGGTTGTTAATTTCCTAGACTGGTTTAATCTGGGATAAGGAATGAATAAATTCATCTTCTTAATTTCGTCCGAATATTTCCCAGCCCAGAAACTAACGAGATATAATTTTTCGCAAGGATTACATGCGTGATCTCAGGAAGAACTACGCAGCAGTCCAGAGCGCTTTGAAACAAGGCAGAAAACAATAAATATGCCCAACGTCTGTTTTTAGCTGCGTCATACTTCTTGTTTCGTGGGGAAGCGGAAATAAATCCAAAAAGCATGAACTATAAAGTTTTAAATTCTTATTTCTTTTCATTGGTTGTTTTAAAATGTTAATTTTCATGATTGCGTGTTAGTGTTTTGGAGAAAAATTACGAAGAAAATATTTCAACAAAATGTGCAGATTTTTAAAAAAGAAGCAAGTGATAAAAACTATAATGAAAGCAAAAAGAACTTCCAAGAGTTTTCTCAAAACAATTTTGCCTCTCTTGCGGGAGTTTATAAATGAGTTCTTACAAAGTTATAAGTCCTCCTTTTTTACTTTCTCGTATACGAAGTGTACAAAGAGAAAATATTGTAATCGTCAAAAAATTCGAACTCGAGATTTTGACGAATCTCCACATTTTAGACCTCCCCCGAGTCCGAAAAACACAATTTTGGAATCATGTCTGTGTGTCTGTCTGTCTGTGAACACGATACCTCGAAAACTATTAGAGCTAGAGGGACGAAATTTGGTATGTGGTCTTTAAACATAATTTGTAGGTTTCTTTCAAATTTTGGACAAAATCCGTCAACGGAAAGTCTGTATGTCCGAAGTCATGCGAACACTATAACTCAAAAACTTGAATAGCTAGATGGATAAAATTTTGTACAGAGTTTTATCGTCATGAATGTAGGTCCGTATAAAATTTTGGGCCAAATCCGTCAAAGGGTTGACTGTCTGTCGGTCTGTATAATCGCATACTTGTAAAAATTATATCGCATAAGCCCTTTGACTTAGATAAATAAAACTTGGTATCACGTATGCGAACATTAGTTACACTGCGCTGCATGAAAATCAGCCCCGACACCATTCCTGCAAATTCTTATGTAAAATGACCCCCTGAATCCGAATATGACCCCCATTTTGCCCCATTACCCACCGTTTCCTCGGGCCGCCCCCCCCCCCTATTTTTATCACTGTCCGGTAATTTTATGGCCATTAATTTGATTTGGAGGGGGAAAACGATTATTTTAACCGTTAAATGTCTTCTGAGGGGCTACAGAGGTGAAAAGTTCTTAGATATGAACATTTCTAACAAGGGGGGGGATTTGGATTTCCCCCCTTAAATTAAAAAAAAATCAATAAAAATGACCGGTTTTTCTGGTTTGCTTTTGCAATTTTTTTTTCACTTATTTTCTACATATACCAGCTTCCAGCCCTCCCTTTTCCTCACCCAAACACCCCATATAATAAAAATATATAGCAACAATTTTGGCTGAAAACGGGTAAGGGGGAGAGGTCCCGAAGCCCTCACAAGAAAGTTTGGAAGATTCACTGTACAACGTTGCCGCTCTTTATTTTTTATCACTGTTATGTAATTTTTCGGCTATGAATTTGATTTGGAAGGGGGAAAGGATTATTTTAACACTTAAATTTAAAAATAAAAATATAATATATAATAAATAAAATTAATGTATAAAAATAAAGTTTGGAAGTTTCACTGTACAACGTTGTCGCTTTTGCACATCAAACTCGGATTAAGCAAACATTTTGTGAAAGCAATGGATAAGACAGGTGATGGATTTAACTTTTTGAAAACTAAATTTCCTCGTCTTATTGAGTATAAAATCAAGGAAGGAATTTTCCTGGTTCTAGATGAAGGTACTATATTATAAATTACATTTATTATATTTTATATTATATTATCTATTATTATTGATTATATATTATATTTTTATTTTTAAATTTTTTGTGTTAATATAATCCTTTCCCCCCTCCAAATCAAATTCATGGCCATAAAATTACATAACAGTGATAAAAATAAAGAGCGGCAACGTTGTACAGAGAATCTTCCAAACTTTCTTGTGAGGGCTTCGGGACCTCTCCCCCTTACCCGTTTTCAGCCAAAATTGTTGCAATATATTTTTATTATGTGGGGCGTTTGGGTGAGGAAAAGGGGTGGCTGGAAGCTGGAATATGTATAAAATAAGTGAAAAAATTGCGAAAATAAACCAGAAAAACAGGTAATTTTTATTGATTTTTTAAAATTTAAGGGGACAAATCCCTCCCAAATCCCGCCCCCCTTGCTACAAATGTTCATATTTTAGAACTTTTCACCTCTGTAGCCTCTCAGAAGATATTTAACGGTTAAAATAGTTGTTTTCCCCCTCCAAATCAAATTCATGGCTATAAAATTACCGGACAGTGATAAAAATGGGGGGGGGGGGGGCGTCCCGAGAAAACGGTGGGTGATGGGGCAAAATGGGCGTCATATTCGGATTCAGTGGGTCATTTTACATAAGAATTTGCAGGAATGGTGTCGGGGCTCGAGAAAAAAAAATTTTTTTGCAGCGCAGTGTTATAGATCTGTGCCCAAATTTCGTTCAAATCGGTTAAAAAACAGGTGTTCAAATTGCATATTTAGTTCAAAATGCACATTGGGACTGTGTGTTGGCGAGCGTTTCGCATAATTTACTAAAGTTAGTATGGTTGGCGTTTGACCTTGGCAGTCTACGAAGGAAATTGTAACGATCCGCACTTCGGAAATTATGGCAACCCCTGAATCGAAAGTTCATTCTGACATTCTACAGATGGAAGGTATGGCGAAATCTTGCATGATATCAGCAGTAAGATTTCGTAGTCAAAAACGTTAAATAAAGTTCTGGTACCTCAGCGCGCATAAAAATTGAGAACATACGCAATTCTTTTTTGCAAACTATTAAGTTTCAGGAATTCATGAATTTGATATGTTTCATTGCAAATCACCATTCATAATTTTTTTTCTCAAAATAACCAGGCCTTGGGTAAATACCCCAAGAATATTTACCTACCCACTGGGTGTTTACACACCCCACATTACTTTTAGTACGCGAGAAAGTTTCGGGGAGGCCACTCCCTCTGGTTACTTTCTCGTATACCAGGTATACAAAGAGAAAGTATTGTAATCGTCAAAAAATTCGAACTTGAGATTTTGACGAATCTCCACGTTTTAGACTTCCCTGAGTCCGAAAAACACAATTTTGGAATTATGTCTGTGTGTCTGTCTGTCTTTGAACACGATAACTCGAAAACTATTAGAGCTACGGGGATGAAATTTTGTATGTGATCTTTACACATAATTTGCAGGTTTCTTTCAAATTTTGGACAAAATCCGTCTACGGGAAGTCTGCCTGCCTGTCTGTTCGCTCTCATGCGAACACTATAACTCAAAAACTTGAATAGCTAGATGGATAAAATTTGGTACACAGTTTTATCATCATGAATGCAGGTCCGTATAAAATTTTGGGCCAAATCCGTCAAAGGGTTGACTGTCTGTCGGTCTGTATAATTTACTTTTGAAACCAATCCGTTATCTCCACGCACATGCGTACTGGAAGCAATCTTCTGTGCACGCGAAAGGAGCGAATTATGTCAGTTTGTCCTTGAGACGGCAAGAGCGGAAAATCGGTACACATCTCTTTGAATTTGATTCTTTACCTAGATATTTTTCAATCGCTATAATGAAAAACCTTCTGATAGTCATTGGATTCTGGGTAACAGTAGGTTCGAATTCTTTTTAGCCACGCGGGGGAAGGGAAAACGGCACCTTTTTGGGGAAGTATACGAGAAAGTTTAGGGGAGAACACTCCCGCTGGTTAAATTCTGTCCTCCCTCGAAAAGTGTCCCCCTACATGTCCTCCTTTTCGATATTTGCAACTAGAAGACTGAATATATATTTAATTTCTAAAAAGTTAATAGAATGAGCAAATAAACACGATGAAATTGATAAAAGATGGGTGGAAGTATTCTATTCAGTAGTTTTAAAAATGAACATATTCCATGGGAAAATTTATTTATTTTTGTTCAACTTTCGTTGTACTGACCTGGAACTAATGCAGCAATTGAAAGGGTATTTTCAAGTGGTAATGATTTTTGAAGAAGTAACGAATCATGTTTGAATAATGATACTGCAGCTGCAGCTCTTGCCGTAAAATTCAACATGAAGGAAATTTCTTGTTCAGATACTTCCGATAAATTGTTAAAAGATGATACATTGACAAAAATTATTCAGTCTATGGAAAAGTACTCATTTAAATAATAATTAATAGGTATGTAAGCATAATTACAATCCAAAATGCTACAAATGTTTTTATTATGCATTTATCATATTATGGTGTATTCTGTTTCTTTGTTGCAATGAACAAAATGTTTCTTTTATTCACGATATTTTTTTCTTCAATCCTTTTGTGCCCTTCTTTTCAATGTAAAAAAAATGGTCACCTTAAAAATTATCCAGATTTGGAGGATAGTTCAAAGTTTGTTTTGTTTGTTTGTTTGTTTGTTTTTTGGCACAAGAGCCATTTCTGGCTAAACTGCGCCACACAAATGGTAAAGGATAGTTCAAAGATAAGTGCCATGAATAGGAAGTCTTGATCAGGGCCACCTAGAACCGAGCCGTGCCCTGGGGCAAAGCACTAGCATGCGGGCCCTCCAAACACCCAATACTTCCCCTTGACAATAAGAAATATGTAATTTTACTTATCTTGGGCAGGCAGGGCCCTTTCCTGGACCCGGGCCCCCAGTTTTTTCCCCCGGTCCCCCCCCCCCCTCCCTTTATCGGCGGCCCTGGTCGTGATACGATAATTTCTTACTCAAGGAAAGATGAAAATCCATTTGACGTTAGACGGATTTTTAAGGAAGAAGAATAAAAGTGTAAAATGAGGAAAAGAACTATCGTCAAACATACAAATTATTTGATAGAATATCTCTTATTTTTTATGAATGAATTATGAGACTCTTAAATTATCTTCGTGTGCGTACGAATAGGTACTGATTACGAAACAAATCATCGCGAAAATCTAGAAAACAAGGAAAAACTTCCTAAGATTTCAAATCTGGAAACCTTGTTCCGAATTCCGTTTCAAGGTTTAGAACCTTCTTCCTCGTATTTTTGGTACGATGCAATTTTGTCTAAAGTTGATTATATTTATGCATAGTATATAGAAATTGTGAAAAATTAAGTGTAAGACACAAAATATTTATTACAGCTTTTGTTGTGCACTGCTATGTTGTCTTTAAATATCTTCGTTGTTTACCCTTCAAGAAATTTCCCATTCCCATCTCTTACTACCCTTTCATTTGAGAAATATATATCATGAAATAATATCTTAATACAGGTATGCGGGCCCGTTGCACATTAAATCATACTTAGGGCCAGCTGGTGTGGTGCGGAAGTTTGGAGAGGGGGTGCCAGCCCAGGTGTCGTCTTCGTCATCTGACTGCGGTTCAAAATTACGAGGTCCGTCCCAAATTAGCCAAGTGTTGCTTCAAAACGGGGTGTTAATATAATTAAACTAAACTAAATTAAGTATTTTTATACAGTGCCTGCTATATTTAGTGGACTCAATACATGTGACATCACAGCCACGTGATAAATGTAATCTAGCATCTAACTGGATGTCTTGCATTTTGTTGTGACATCACGTCCTTTCCTCCCTACAAGATGAGCAGTGGAATTAGCGGATTAAATTGGCGTTGCGTATTTGGAGTGCATCACGATAACACGAAATGACCCTATTTTATTATTGATGTGGTTTATCTAGCTGTGGAATTTTCATCTTCTTGTACACGTAACATAGAAAGAGAAAGTATTGTAATTGTTAAAAAAATTTGACCTCGAGACTTTGACGAATCCCCACATTTTAGACCTCTTTGAATCCGAAAAACATTTTTTGGAAGCACTTCTGTTTGTCTGTTGATACGATAACACAAACCCTGCGAGCTAGATGGATGAAATATGGCATATAGTGTAAATCACCAGAATTATAAATGTGCATCAAATTTTGGACCAAATCCTTCATCGGTCTGACTGTCTGATGGCTTGATAACTTAAAAGCACAGCAGACTAGATAGTATGTGATCCTTACAACAAAATTACAAATCAGGGAGAATTTTGGACACAATCAGTCAATGGGAGGATGTACTGTTCCAAAAAGAATACTCGATTCATTTACTGTACGGCAAGGCTAAGCATGAAATGTGTCATATTGTGAAAGTCGAGGGGAGAAAACTCCAGCTGGTCAAATTTTAATTTGCGCAATTTTATAACAAGTTGTGCTGCCGATTTTAACTAAGCGCTTTGCGCAAAATGTTAAAATTTGTCCTTGCGCCTGTGGGGTCTCTGGAGCCCGCAAATTCCCACGAGACCAGACCCCCCACGAACTCGCCGAAAGCGAGAAGAGAAAGGAAGCCGCGATGTCGTGAAAACGACCCTGTATTACATAACCCGGAGGGGTTTGAAGGGACCGTGCCGAGTGACCGTTGGAAGATCACCCAAGTTGACCGTCAAAAAGAACTCATTACGTTGTGGCTCTTTCCAATGATGAAACGGGAAGGGGAGCCCATGTTTGAGGTTGGTTAAATTGTTCGTCACTCCGTCAAATCATAGAGACTTAACCTTTCGGCCACGCCTCAGAGGGCATAGTCAAAGGGGTTTTTAAGTTAGAATTTGGTAGACGAGAGGAGGATTCGGAGACTCGAGAAGAGGAGATTGAGACGATATTGAATTCGGAGTCTGATTCCGATTCGAATCTCGATTCTCGTGATCGGTGATTTTTGAAGTCAGGTCTCAGCTCGAGATTCTGTACTTGTACGGGCGCCTAGTCCCGTGGAAACCGATAGCCAACCCTTGGCTGAATAAGCTCTTAGAGAGCTGGAAAGCATCTTCGAATTCTTCGGAATTATTCTCGAAAGTGAGCGCGCAATACCTCACTGCAAATTACCCACCTCGGTAAACCACATAACGTTTTGGAAGTTAAATCAACGTTTGAGCGGAAGAATCCCTCAAATTTCTATTTCCGGCCATCGGACTTTGAACTCGCCCTGAGTTGAACTTGACTGAACTTTATCAGTTTTCTTACGAGTAGACTCACACATAAAACTGCGATTGAATCCAGTTTTGAACTTTTTGACTTTGACTTTCGCTACCTCATCCCGAGTTGGGGAGATGTTTTGAATGATATTAGTTTTGTACATTCTTGTAAAAAGTTCATTAACCAAGAAGTCTTAATTAAAATTAATATCCTGTATTGCTGTGTCTTGTGATATCTAATCATACCGCAGTATCACTGGGCTAAGACCCTACAAGACATTAAACTTCCAAAATCCATCAACTTCCATCCATTTTATTTCATACACATTAGAAACAATAGGTATGGGAACAATGGTTAAGTGGTACCCGAAATAAGGCTAAACGGGAAAAATTTCGCTATAAATCGTACAACCCTAGCCTGTTTTGTAACACTTTTGAGATTGTCACCGATTTAACTGTTTATTCATTTGCGACATGTTTCCTGATGTAACAGGTTGGAAATCGTGAATAAATGAGCTATGCAGGGGTGGCGCCAGAGGGGTGACCGGGGGGCCAGGGCTACCCCGTAGGGGGAAATTTTTGTACGGAGTATTTAACTGTAGTTGATAAATAATGATCGCTCCCCCCCCCACAGTCGGGCAAACTCAAGCGCCATTCCTGATTGTATGCCTTCTGTTCTTAGCATTCAGGTGCGCAAGGTGTCTTTTCTTGGTAAATCACTGCTGTTGTAAAGTTCTGTAATTGAGTGTTTTCCCACATATAATATAATTTTCGAGACCGTCATGCTAACTCCTGACTTTTCAACCGTAAGTTGTCTCGTCGATTAATGAATTTATTTTATCTTTGATACAATTATCTTGTACTCTGTTGTATATATTTTCTTCTCAGTTTGATAGTTAGTCTATTGATGTAGCATTTTTTATGGCGGTACTTCTAAGAATTCGTCTACATTCATTTTAAAAATAAATACGATGCATTTAATACGAAGTCTGGCAGGAACGACAGTAACAATTTTAAGTTAAAACAGGATGCGATAAACGTGACAGTTTTTAAAATCCGTGATGGAACTTGAAATGTGAACGAGAAAACTTTGTAAGTACGAAGAACACGGAAAGCGAAAGGTCAGAGGTGTGGTGAGGGTAAGTGGTGCTCTGGGCATAATTTGATTTTTTCGCTCTCTCGTCACATTTAGCATTAAAAAGTGATCTAAACACACTGAAATTTTGTCTCTATGGTGCCCGGGCCACATATATCCTCTTACTTAAGAGAGGTAACACCAAGGTCGCTACGCCATTGCGAAAGATCATGTTAACCAAGGATATTTGCAAGAAATAACGTTTGAAATTTTCCATAATTGTTCAAATGCAGGACCACCAATTGTAATATAAGTATTACAACAGCGACAAGGTGATGGATGTGTACTTTGGAAGATACCCGGCATTCTGCACCAGCTTCTTCTTACTAGTCACAAAGTGCTTTGTAAACAAGGATTTTAAGATGTCCCCACCGAAAGAAATTGAAACAGGAGATGCATAGATATCTGAGAGAAGACCCTGTTTATACAGAGACAATCGCTGGCTGCAAAAAGAGGCCACGTGATTCCAATAAAATCCAGTCACCAATCTAACAATCTGAAGTCAAGGACATAGGCATTTGCTGACCTTTATGACAATGGCCAGTGAAAATACGGAAGGGACCACAACTCGCCACTGTCCCTTTGTTTTTCCTTGCTGGAGAGCAGTTCTCCCTGTGTACAGGGTCTAAGCATGGGTCCATCGCTACCAAACCATCAATTCGGTAACTGAATATTCAGGTAGCATACGTTCTCTAGCGATAAATCACTTGGCTTCCGACCATGTAGGTACTGTAAAAAGACACGAGGGTCTAAGTAATATTTTTCGGGCCTTCTTCCCAGCCAAATTCGACTTTGAAAGCTGAAATAAAGGCACTGATATTTCATCTCCGAATCGCGTCTTCGCCCTCAAGACGCGATTCGGTCATTTATATCCTCCCTACTCTTTTGTGGATACGTCTGTCACTCCTTAAAGGTTTTAGCACATGACCAGTCTTTCTAGAGCGAGTGAGATTTCATGTTCTCCGAAACCGGTTTTCGACCGCCTAAATAAAGGTCGAGTATTTTCAGTACAGTTTTAAAAAACTGACCGAGTTTGAAAAGACTGTCAGATTGTAACATTACTGTATGCCGGTTCATCCTCTCAAGGTAAAAGAGGACAAAGAATGTCGCACTCGCTCTGGGAAGATTCTTTGGTGTGCTAAGGCCTTAAAGTTACCCCTTCCTGTTACATTTTGTATAGTTTTACGGCAGTGCTGTTAAGACGTGAAACGCATATTTATTTGATTATTTCAAGAAACATATTCTGTGACTTATTCGTTGCTTTGTATTCGAGATTTTCCCCCTTCTTTTGAAAAGTTACAGTTTGCGGCGCAAGGCATTAAATTTTTTGAAATATGATGAAAAAAACACCATGAATGGGTTTAGTTTATTGTCTAGACATAGAATATTCAATTTTTTTAAAAAACTTACTTCATTCCGGGGGTCGTCTTCCTTTGGGCTCACCCCTACATATGAGAAACCCTTAGATACAGCCACCTTGATACACTCAAAAAATATGTTGAATTTTACAGAAAATCATAAATTAAAACTTCAAGAATATTGGAGGAAAATTTTTGAGTTAATTTGCTAAAATTGTAAACGTCCAGAACTGAAAAAATTCTTATTGCTGAGTTAAGGAATTTTCCCAAACTTTATCTCTAATAATACCTATTCCGAAACGAAATTTCATAAGGCTGCTATATACATTCTGAAAGGAGTACTATTAGCCCTATCCTAAACCTATTATTTTCCATTTATAGTTGAATTTAACGGTTGAGAAGCGAGTTAAATTAGGTGTGTCATCAACTGGCACACTGCGCCGCAAAGGCCTTTTTGGACAGAAGTTTTTATGTGTATATTATTTTAACTTGAGTAAGAAAACTGCTTTGCGTCGATTTACTGCGTTAATATTTTCAATTTTCTTTGAGTTCTAGGGGCGGGACCCGCAATATTAGAGAGGAAACATTTGAATTTAGATAACCCAACAACATCACGAATTTTCATTATTTAAGATACCATATAATAATGCGATAGAAAGATAAAGTTCCTTATCTAACTGTTATAAATTATTGTCAGTTATTTATCTCATCAATTTCAAGGGCATTTTATTCAAGGACATTCATGCAAGTAAAGACTGAGAAATTACGCAAAATATACTGGCTTGATCCGGTGGAGATCCAGCCAGATAAATATCTAAAGAAAGCATCAAAACATTTCTCTTCTTTCATTGTGTACATTTTTCCGATGTTTTCTTATTTTACAGAGCAACGCAGTAAGCACAGCACGCGTTGAAAGTAGCAGTAGAATGCCATAAAGCTGAGAAAAAGAAGTAGCAAAATTGTTTTCGTCAGATTCAATCGGCATGGGGCATTAAAACAATGCAATAAAGAAAAGGCACTCAACATTTTAGTGGGAAATTACATCTATTGCAATGCTCGTGCCTTTTTGTGTCATGTTTTTTAATTGCACCTAAAAGAAGCTATTTTTTAAAATTATTTATAGAAAAGGGAAACTAATAAAGATATTTCTGAAAAAGTAAAAGCGAAGCGCTTAACATTACACAATTTCCTTCAACGATTATTGTTTTTTTTAAATTAATGATTCATGATCTTTCACTTAATCATTACAAAATCCCGATTTCGAGGACACACAAAATTTAAAGTTGAAATTATTGATGTTTCTAAGAACAGTAAATGCAGTAAATATATATATATGATATTTTAATTTTTTAACCTTCTTAATTCTTAAATAACTTTTAACGACACCTCATTTTAATTACTTCTACTTCTATCGTAATAAGCTCACTACAACTTTCTTTTCGAGTCACGAGTCTTTCCGGGAAAATTCCCTTCTCTGGGTACTTAAGCGTTCTGCGCATTCCTATCTGCCCTTTTTTCACTCCAATATGTAAACGAATAAGAACGTCGCGCTGCTTCGCGCGTTAATTCTGAATTTCTGGTCATGGAGCTAAGTAAGAACTGAATCCTTTTACCATGAAGAAATATCTTCAGTGTCTGAATAAAAGAAGATTGACTCAACTAACGTTGTTTCCTTGACTCAGATATTCGACATTTCACCTTTAATCAAGATGTTACATATATATATATATAAATCAATGCAATGTTTTAAACCGATTTCCTATTTTTGAAGAATTAAACATTAAATACCTTATTATAAGAAATTTAAATATACAAAAAAAGATTACAAGATATGTTTTTTTAAATGGACATTAGTTTATTAAATTTTAATTTTTTGAGAGAGCTGATGTCGCATTTCATCTATAAACTTGGGAACAGTAAGTCTACAGTTGCCGCTTGTTCTCCCATCTCTGATTCTACTTTTTGAAAATGGTCCCCGGCCTGTTTTTAAGGTAAAATGAAGTATAAAGAATCTATCACACAAATAAGTAGTTGGAGAGGCCTCAAAAACTTCTGCCTTAATTTGAACATGTTTTTTTTTGTGTGTGAGTGAATCTAAAGGTCCAGAGGGAAGAGAGAAACGCTGGTAAAGATTGACAAGAAAGAAAGGAAGAAAATTACATCTGTTTGTGATTGTTCTATATTCGTGTGCCACTTTTTGACAGACAGTCACTATTTTCTTAGAGTCGACACCTCACTGCTTTCAAGCAACTTCA
>BGPR01010337.1:28514-45037 GCA_013235015.1 Araneus ventricosus | reverse complement strand
CACTCGCCGAAGGAACAGCGCGACTGGTCGGAATTCCACCGACCACAGTCCTCAAGTACGAACCTCGAGCAACTCGAGGTTTGCCAAGCCACAAGGCCTGGGAACAAGACTTTATGATCTGAATCTGAAAACTCAACTTCGATTTGATGATAATAAACTGAATTTTTTTTTTTCTTTCAGTCATTTAAATTGAGTCAAGCTTCATCTATTGTTACAACATTTTTCGATTTTTGTCCGGATAAATGCTTTTCATAAAGAATTCTGCAGCATGTTCTGCGTTCAGCGATATGACGCGGAGCATGACACTAAACATCGTATTTTTTGGCCTTTTGCAGATTCAAACCAGTGTTAATAATTTTTCTTTATAGTTGATACTGAGCATTTAAATAATTTTGCAAGAAGCCTTTGATTTCGAGCATTTCCTTTTAACATTAAAGATCTCACCTTCGCAATATTCGAAGAACTGCGTTTCTTCCTTGGATGTGTATTTGGAACAATTTTTCCATTTGAAACCAATCTTGTACCATTTTTTCCTGTCTTATTAACAATATTACCTATTGTGGATTTATATACCTAAAAGCCATTGCTTTTCCAGCGTCTTTTAAATAACGGATTAAACTAGATAGCTCTCTTCAAAAGAGCAAAAAACGTAGTCTTCTTCATCCATTTTTCTTTCATTAGCGCTTACTTTAAGCAAAATTTTGTAGGCAGCAAATGATAACTTTTAGCTTGAAAATGTAATTATGGAAATAAATTTTCCAAGCCAAAGCAATTTTCCTAAGCGAAAGGGAATCGTCTAAAATATGTGCGAACACGATATAATATAAAAAAGATCTATTAATTATTTAATAAATATAATAATATATTAATAAAATATTAATTCTTATATATTATTAGTTAACAAGAATATCAAGAAAAATAAAGGAAAGAGGGTTAAAATAAGACTATTCCTTTTCAGCAAAGCAGCGAACCATAAATGATGTACCTAAAAAATGCGCGGAAGATAAGTATTTATTGTATGTTTCTTAAAGGTAAATATTCAATTATCACTCAAAATATTTATTTCCTATTTAGGACATTCAATAAATATTTACATATATTAATCTCTAAATTTAAAATGAATAGTATAAGTGTCTGAACTTTTTAACTTTATGAATAATCTCAGGAATTAACTGAGAATTACACTCAATTCTTTTGAATTAAGTAATTACTTATTTCGATATAAATTTGTTAACCATCTGGTTGTTTTTTCGTACAATTATAACTTTTTTATTATGCAAATATGCATTTTAATCTTATATCTTATTTTACATCTCATTTTTATAGCTTATTAGTGAATTACGAATTGGAATAGAGCATAAAATCATTTTTTCCTGTAATAGTACGTGTCTTACACACTTGTTATTTTTTCTTTGATGTATTAACTGAGGGGTGGATCAAAAAAAATCAGTCTAATTAACCCTAGGTTTGATGTGCCTTTTCCCGTTTCAGAGTTCAATTCAAAAGTAAGAAATTTATGTTTATGTGCATAATTTCTTAAACTACCATAGTTAAAGTATTCTTAAGAGTTAGAGACTTCATTATATGCAATAAAGGCCCAATTATTCATTTTAAAAACTATTTTTTTAAGATTCTAAAGCTATTAGATCAAAACAGCTAATTGATTAAAAGGTTAAAGGTAGCCACATTAGCTGTAAATTCACCTATTAGATCAAAACAGCTAATTTCTTAGAGGGTTAAAGGTAGCCACATTAGCTATGAATTCACCTATAGATCAAAACAGCCTAGTGCTGTGAGGTTGAAGGTAGCCACCATTAGCATGAATCACCTACTAGATAAAATCAGCCCAATTGTCTTAGAGGGCTGTAAAGGTCAGCCACATTAAGCTATGAATCTCCCATTAGATCAAACAGCCACATCCTGCTTAGAGGGCTGAGGGAAGCCAGCTATATAGACCACCTATGTAAATAACTAAGGCTGTGCTCAGCACACTTGTGACTACGCTTTATTTATTGTAGAAAATTTGCAGATTTTCTCGTAGTTATTTAATCACATTTATACGAATGATTTCCTCTTTGATTTTTCTGATATTTTTCAGATATTTAATAGAATTGTTAGACTCTTATTTGAACAGAAATAACATTAATTAGCTTGTTCTTAATCATTAATTTTTGAAATTCCTATTTACTTTTTCTGCATTTAAAAAAAATTTCCTTTCATAAAAAAACTGCATAGTAAGAATCAACTACAAATTTCAAAATTTACGATAAGCAATATGGAACCATCTCCATTTGATACCCACTGCATCAAGAGATTTAACAGCTTACTATTCACAGAAACATAAAATAGAAAAAAGACGACACATTATTAATAAAGCAACAATTATTTTGCATAAACGCGGCATTTAAAATATTTTCTGTAACGTTTTATAAAACAGTTCGATATTTAAACCTATTTTTTGGATAAGGTTCCTAATTGCATGATTGTATCCATTATAAAATCTCTTCCAATCAACAAGACGGAAAAACTTCGTAACAAAATACTGTTTTGATTGAAAATTGGTTAATCTGGAGTCTACGGTGCCGACTTACTTTGTTCCTTTTGGGATCGCCAACACTTTGCCGCCAAGAACGGAGTTGAGAGAACATTTGTTTTGGTTGCGCAATGATGTTTTTAACGAATAACTTGAGCGCATGCGAGGGAATTAATCTTTTCACCGGTGTTTTACACATCACGCTATGTTGCGTCTCGTTTCGATTGGACTGTTTTGTTCATCTCTTCGATGCGATTTGTCGATTCATTTGAATTTCAATAAAACTCCGTTGGGAATTCTTCGGTTTGAATATCGGTTCAGTGCTGTGTATGTTATTCTGTGTGTTTCGTTTCTCAGTGAATAAGCGAAGCTACGAGTATTCCGCTATACTGAAAGCGAAGCCGCTGATGTTTTTTAAGTTAAAATTATTTGCTCGGTACACGCTTGAAATGCCGCAGATATTGCGTGCGCAAATTCTCGTTTTCGGATTTTTTTAAAAAACATAAATTCCTAACATTCAATGAAAAGCGTAGATACTAGTTTCCAGCTATGCTGAAAGCGAAGCCGCTGATGATTTTTAAGTTAAAAAATTTGTCCGGTACACACTTGAAATGCCGCAGGCTTTGCTTGCTCAATCTCTCCTTTTCACGTGACGCATGCGCAAGAGAGCAATGAAACATCCAAAACAATTATTTGGCGACGGCAAATGAAATTGCGCCAAGAAGAAACGCCGAGACACAGGTGCGCACCGTAAACTCCAGGTTTACCTGCAAATTGTTGGATGCCAATATGGAAGCATTTCAAACTTATTTATGTTTATATTAATACAACTAATATTTTGTTCTTTTTGTATAAGCTCGTAATTTTGATTTAAAGAAGGCTGAAGATATGCTACGAAAGGTATGATTTTTTTTTCACATTAGAGCTTTATTAAAGTACATTTTTAAGCATGAAACAAAACTTGTGTTTATAAAGTGTAGTACTTAAAGTAAAGTGTAAAACTTGTGTTTATAAAGTTTTGTAGAGTTTCACCAGGAACAAGCAAATATTCGTTATGTTGCACGACTCATAAATGTTATGTGAATTTTAATCTCCGTTCGTGCATAATAGTTTTATACTGCTACAGTTATACAAATACAGGTTTCCCACTTATATACGTTACACCCCTTTAACTTCTAAACGGTGACAGCTTAGGCCATAAAGTTGGTGTCTAGGTATAGTGAAAAGGCTATGCGCCATTCGATGGGACAACTTACAACGCCATCTATCGGCAAATTTTGGAATTAGCGGTCCTATCTCCAAAACAGTACAAGATACGGAAAGAGGGTCAATTACAAAATTGTAGAGCGTTTTCGATTTAGTACAAAAAAGATACCTTGTACACATACGAAGAAATGAATGTTTAAAGTGCACATTTGTTTGATCTCGATTTCCGAAACTGTGATGTCTATACGGGTTAAAACGAAAAACAATTAGTTATCGCAATATACCTTTATTTTCGATATTCAAAGTGCTCTCCGTGATCTGCATTGCAGATTTGAGTCCTTGTTTAAATTTCACTTTACACACATTTTAGCATATAGTTGGCGCGCAAACACAAGCAACAGTAATACGTCCTGCAATGTTGGCGGAAAAGTCTATACACATGCTTTTTGAGTTATTTCCACAAGAAAAACTATAATGGGGTCATTTTTTGCCTGAAAAATAGCATTTTCTCCTTTTATTCGTGTCATATGACGTCAAAATTTCCGAAAATGCGAGCAAACAAATGCGCATTTTACAAGTTTTGTTTTTAGCATTATTGCACTCAAGGTGTCTTTTCGTACTAAATCGAAAACGCTTTACAATTTTGTAATTGTCTTTTTTCCCCGTATCTTGCACCGTTTTCGAGATAGGATCGCTAATTTCAAATTTTGCCGATAGATGGCGTTTGTCTAATCGAGTAGCGCATGGCCTTTTCACTATACCTAGACACCAACTTTATGGCCTAAGCTGTCACCGTTTAAAAGCTAAGGGTGGTGTAACGAATATAAGTGGAAACCTTGTATAGATGGTGTCAAAATGGACTTATGGAAAGAAAAATTAATAAATTTGTAAAACCCAAACCAAAAAATTAATACTAGAAAACTGATAATGCATTTCAGCTAGGAAAATATTTACTTAGATACGAAAAATATCCAAAAGAATAATCTTGCTTTCCTTTCAACACGATGTATCCTTATCTTTAACATTCTCCTGTACGAAATCCATGCGTTATTATAATGCTGATTAAAATGAGTAGAGGTTATTCATTCTCTAAGAATAATTTCTAGGCATTACGGTGCATGTAATTTTACAATTTGATTATAAAAAAGAAGATACATTTTTATAAAATTCGATCTATTTCCAAGCTATTTTCTTTCTAAATTACTTAATTATAGTAATTTCTAAGAATAAAGAGACTGTTTCCGTGGTAGACTTTTATATAAGACAGTCAAATTCTCTGTTAAAAAGTAAAATTAAAGTATATTTACGTTTCTTAACTATTAAAAGATGTTTCTCGTGTGATGATAAAATCGAAGCATAAATTATTATTGTAATTATTATTAATTTAAATTTAATAATAATATTTAAATAATTCTTATAGTTTTTAAATAATGCACTATTATAATATTATTTATATATTATATTGGATAGTCCCCTCGCCTCTTTAGTATATGAACTAATCTTATCAAACGACCTGCACACAAAATTTAATAATGTTCAAACGAACTAATAGCATTCGCATTATTCCCTATAATGGGGCGACTACATTAGAAACTGTGAAGCACAATTTTTCCAAAGCCATTTTTTTAAATGAAATCAGATAAATATATTTTTTTTAATTTCCATGACCTATTTACTTATAAATGATACAAAGGAGGATAAGGATAAAAAAAAAAAACTAGACAAATTTAGATCTGTCTTGACAATCCCAGATGCCTGGTCTGTTTATTTGTAACTATAGAGAGCTTGCTATGATTTGTAACTATATAGAGGTTACCATGATATCGTCAATCTACCGATTTTAAAAGATTATCGTGTCTCTTATTAGAACATTTTATAAAAATAATAGCTGTTTCATACATGAATATTGAAAGACTTGCAATAAACCTCATTTTTTCTTTCCTTTCATAGACGATAGCATGGAGAAAGGAATTTAAAGTGGATACAATGTTAACAGATTACAGGCCCCCAGAAGTAAGTCTGTGAAACGAGTTTCTATTAATCTATGTCAGCTTAAGCAATTTACTATGCTGAAAATTTCCACTAAAAGTTTTTATATCATGTACTTTGATTATGATAGAAATGAAAATAAAATCCTTCGTTATAGGTGCTAGTTAAGTATTTTCCATATTCCTTGATTGGCTTCGATAAAGAAGGATCCCCAGTGCGTTATGTAGACTTTTCTGCTGACGAAAAAGGTATTTAGATATCATTGAACATTCTACTAAACGAAGGGTGCCAAACTCAAATGCTAGAATGAGTGCTAGTTGAGATTTTCCATATTCCTGATTGGCTTCGATAAGAAAGGATGCCCAGTGCGTTATGAACTTTCTGCTGACGAAAAAGGTATTTAGATATCATTGAACATTCTACTAAACGAAGGGTGCCAAACTCAAATGCTAGAATGAGTGCTAGTTAGGGAATTTTCCATATTCCTTGATTGGCCTTCGATAAAGAAGGATCCAGTGCGTTATTAGACTTTTCTGCTGACGAAAAGATGTATTAGATATCATTGAACATTACTAAACGAAGGAGCAAACTCAAATGCAGAATGAGTGCTAGTTAGATTTTCCATATTCCTTGATTGGCCTTCGATAAAGAAGGATGCCCAGTGCGTTATATAGACTTTCTGCTGACGAAAAAGGTATTTAGATATCATTGAACATTCTACTAAACGAAGGGTGCCAAACTCAAATGCTAGCGTGAGTGCTAGTTAGGGAAATTTCCATATTCCTTGATTGCCTTCGATAAGAAGGATGCCCAGTGCGTTATGTAGACTTCTGCTTTGACGAAAAGGTATTTAGATATCATTGAACATTCTACTAAACGAAGGGTGCCAAACTCAAGTGCTGTGAGGTGCTAGTTAGGAAATTTCCATATTCCTTGATTGGCCTTCGATAAAGAAGGATGCCCAGTGCGTTATGTAGACTTTCTGCGACGAAAAGGTATTTGAGTATCAAAATATTACTAAACAGAGGGTGCGAAACTCTAGAAAGGGCCGCAGAACAGCAAACTTCAATTTTATAGCAGAGCGAATTTGTAAATTTCGAAAACACAGTACAAAAAAATAACAAGCAAGAGGAGAATGGCAAGTTAATACTTTCTTCTTGACACTTGGCATCTCTTTTCTTCTACCATCTTTCCTATTTCGGAAGATTTTTATCATTTTCAAACTGACAAGGTGAATATAGAATACATAGAGACAAACCTGAATATTTGCTTTCAAATTAACGTATAAAAGCGGAGAATTCTCGCTGTTTCAGACTCATTTTTATCAAATTGTTGGTAATCAAAATCATTCAAGAAGCCAAAAACTAAGATAAACCAGAAGGAATCAATTAAACAAATAGGAATCATAATAGTCCATTTTATCAAGGGCAAGGACTTTTATTCGAAATGGATTCAAAATTTAGAAATGTTTCTGTAGAAGCTTGCATACGCATAAATATAGCTTCCTTTCGTTGAAAATTTCGAGCCAAGACAATCTATATTTGGCGTAATGCAAGCTTCTTACAATATTTCAAAATATTTTGAATCCATTTCAATTTTCTATAAACCTTGATAGTAAATAGGATCCCTTGTTTTGGTTAGTTTCGATCTCAGTTTATCTTTGGCTTTCTTTGAATGTTTTGATTCTATTATTTTCTGTATGCAGCTACAATTGCGCTCTACTTAAACATTTTTAAAATTTTATTGTTTGAATTTTGTTATCTGTTTGTTGTGAAAATTTATTCTACCTTTCCTAGCTGATTGTTTTTAAGCTTTATCAAATTGATAATTTTTCGATTGGTTTCAGCAGATGCTCATTTTTTATTACCTTTCGTACATAATACTTCCTGGCGTATCATGCAATGCGTACTGACACCACTTAGTTTTTCACTCAACAATGATACCGCCTTCCTTCCGGTCATTATATATATATAGGAAGTCATTTTTGACTAAACACAATACTAAAATATTCGCTGCTATTGATGGGAGAAATGGTGATCGATGTAACACGAATAGTAATCGTCATTGGTAAATATTGTGGCTCGTTAACAATAATTATGTATAATTAGGAATTTAAAAAAAATGAAGGTATAAAAATTTTATTAAAATTTTGTTACACACTGCTATGCTTCCTGGGCTGCAAAAATATATTCTGTGGGCCATATGCGTCCCGCGAGTTTGGCACTCTTGCACTATACTAACCAATTCTTTATAAACTGTACAGATGTTGCATTAGCAAAATTTTATCCTCCGGCTACGGTCTGTTAGAGATGCAGCTCAGCTCACGCTTTAATCCTAACCCTGTTACTTCGATGTACCTTTTCTCAAAATCTGTTATAGATTCAGGTTTGAGATTTTTTATACAAGTAAAGTACATCTTTCTTATTATACTAAAATGATTTTTGAAAAAAAATTTTAATTTATATTTTCAAATTTTTTTTGTGTCAAAACAAAAAAATGTGAAATAGTTCATTTCGATGTACCTTTTCTCAAAATCTGCTATAGGTACATGTTTGAAACTTTTTATACAAGTAACGCACACCTTTCTCATTATACTAAAACGAGCTTTTTTTAAAAAAAACTCAGAACTTTATCTTTTACAATTTTTGTTTTTGTCAAAAGAGGGTAAAATTTCACTATGTCTAAATAAATATTTTGTAAACTTATAAAAAAATAAAAATTAACCAAAAGCTGATTTTAGTATAATGAAAAAGGTGTACTTTACTTGTATAAAAAATTTCAAACATGAATCTATAACAGATGTTGAGAAAAGGTACATTGAAGTGGCCAATTTAACATTTTTTGTTTTGACACAAAAAAAATTGCAAAAAATAAATTTTTGAATTTTTTTTAAAAATCATTTAAGCCTAATGTGAATGATGTACTTTACTTGTATAAAAAAGTTCAAGCATGAATCTATAACAGATTTTTCGAAAAGGTTCATCGAAGTAACAGGGTTAGGGTTAACGGACTCAGGGTTCCAACTCCCCTTAAGATTGCACTTGCGCGCAGGTCTGATATGTTTGTTGTCTTATCATCTTTTAAATAGCCTACACCCCAACCCCATTATATCGATCCAGGTGCGATGGTCCCGCTAATGTTGTACAGAAGTTTGGAGAGGGAGTCCCAGCAGCTCAGGTGTCATCGTTGTCATCTGACCGCTATTCAAAATTACGAAGTCTATCACAAAATAGCCATCTTGTAGTTTCAAAACGGGATGTTAATATAAAAACTAAGCTAAGTTAAGCTAAACTAAGTTAAACCATGTATGATGTAATAACAGATTTAGCGTCTATGTTGGGAGACGAGAATAAGTAAAACCACGAGGTGTCAGAAAGGACCAACTCCGTCTGAATCCCCGTTTTCAAAGGTGGATTTGAGATTTCATCCGACGTTGTCTAAAGTTCACAACGAGTTAATATTTGGGCGGGAATATGATGTGATATCATTTCAACTACTAGATGACCTAAATAAAATTCTGTTTTTATCTTATCGTATACGAAGTTTACAAAGAGAAAATCGTATAATCGGGAAAAAAATTGACATCAAGGTTGTCAAGAATCTAGAAAATTTGGACCTACTTGAGTCGATCATTTTTCTTATTATGTCTGTCTGCCTGTATAAGCACCACATAATTCAAAAGCGATATGTAGTGTTTAGTATTTGAACCAAAAATTTAGACGACGTATGAAAATCGGAATCTGTTGGTTTGCCTGTATGCATAGTCTCATGTCCATGCAACCGGTTCGGTTACTGTAATGGTATCAAGTATGGGGGCATGGGGCGGCGTTCTGTCTGTGTGCATATGTGCCATGTCCATCCAGCCGGTTTGGCTGCTGTAATGGTATCAGGTACGGGGGCATGGGGTGGCGTTCTGTTTGTGTGCATATAAAAACGATAACTCAAAATTGCAATGAGCTGAATGTATGAAATTTAGAATATGGGTTTTTTACCAAAATCATAGATCCATATTAAATTTGATATCTGATTCGCCAATGAGCTAACAATAAGTCTGTCTGTCTATTTTTGGGTATTGTGTGTGTGTGTACTCAATAGCCCCAAAATGCAGCGAGCTAGATGTATGAAATTTGGCATGTGGTCTTCACCTACAAATTCTTTATCTATATGAATATTTGGACTAAATGTATCAAGTGGTAGAAGCCCAAAAGGCATACTTCGACTCTCATTATAATATGAAGTTCAAATGAAACGCTCCATACTGTGTAATTAATTATATGAGAGAGTCGAAAGAAGAATAAGACAATTGGTTTAGTAAAGTGAGACTTAATAAGAATAATTTTAAGGACAGCAATTTATACTGAAATATTATCGATATAAATAAGAAATCGATTTTAAAAAAAGACTTTACAATTTCTACGAAAAACTAAGATTCTTTTCATGTTTGATATTTTCTGTTAGACATTAAATTTGTAAACCATTTTCGTTTACTTGAGACTTCTTCAACGTTATTTTTAAACTTAAGTAGCTTTAAGACAGTTAGTTAATTTTGCGTTTTTTGAACGCTTTAATTTTAAAATGACGAGGTTTTGTTTTTATAAATAATTTAAACATATACCTTGTTTCATTTTAATGATTTTGACATCCTTTTATCAGGAATATTCAGGTCAGCAAAAAAAGTAGACCTCGTGAAGTATGGCATTTTTATACTTGAAAAAGATGGAGAACTCTTGAAAACGCAGACGCAAAAGGTAAGGAATCAATTAATAAATGATATTTTCATTTTAAAACTATATATGATTATTCAAAGATTAATGGTTATATACTAGAATACGAATCGAAAATAAATTTTAACCCTGTAATGCCGGTGTCTGGCGATCAGATGCTTATCATTGAATGGCAAGGAAAACAGTGTGTTGTTAAAGAGTTAATATCGTTTCCTTTGTAAAATGTTTTCCTTACTGTGAAGAAAGGAAGGATAAATTTTGTGTATTGTTTACTGTTTCTATATCATGATGAAATTCAAACACGAAACACCTGGTTCATAGTCTTTAAATATGATTCTTGATAAAGGATGTCATATAGCTTTTTAGAACAGTAGGACAGTTACAGTTTATAGGACAGTTACATTTCACTTCCGCAGATGAACCGAATGCATTCCATTGTTTCTTTTATGTTTTGTTTATGAAGTCAAAAGGTAGTGCCAAATTACCAACCAGTTTTTAACAGGCATGTACCACCAATTAGCAAGAGTTTGAAGTCAAAATGTTGTCATTTTGAAATTTTTTTTATTTTTTCTTTTATTTATTTTTGTGGTAATGCAAAGAAATAGAATGTGGTTTTTATTATTCATATTTTACTATATTTTAAAAATCTTTAATATTTATGAAAAAAATTCTAAAAATAATACATATTTTCGATTCTTTTAAAAAAAAATTCTAAAAAATAAAAAAAAAGATTTTTTTCCCCTTCGAATTTAATTTTACGTTACAGTTAACTTAATCTTGGTGTTTTAAACATGATTTAATAGAAATTTGTTGATAAATATTCTTCAAATTAATTTAAGTGTTAATGGGATAATATGGGACACATAAAAATAATTAATATAGAATTTACCTATTCAAATTTGCATATTCAAAATCTACGAAATCTACTGGATCACCTATACACGCACCTCTCATCAATAATTTAAATAATTTGCTCGATTTGCAAATCGAACTTATGAAAATTTTACAAAAGTATAAGTACCACAGGAAAGTTTAATATAAGTTCTTTATTTTTTTAATGTTTTCGTTAAGATCGTTTTATATATTGATTTGTATTACTGAAATAGCATTTGTATGTTAAAATTATTTTAAGTTTTATCTAGTGCTATAAATTCTGTTTTATGAATAAATTTCTAATACAAATGCCTTTGAATTTGTAAATATTATTTTGGAATCGTTATTCATGAGCATTTTAGTCTATAAAAAATGCCAACATTCCGGTTTTTGTTTCCTAAGAAATTTTTTATTGTTCTAAATTAATTGTTGACCATAAAGGGTATCTTTTTTTATACAGGGTGTTTCAAAAATATCTGTCAAAAATGAAAGTGTAGCCAGCCATATGATAAGCATCCAAAATCACCTAGGAAAATGGGTGCGCAAACGTAATCTAAAGGCAACAGATGGCATTTAAAATAATACTGCACTTGCCAAATTGCCGACACATTTTGAAATTTGCACATTTTTTCAAATATCTCCTCGAACTTCCACCATATAAAGAATAGTTTTTTAACTTACAATTTACATTGAAGATTCGGTCACGAGGGCATTTTGGGAACAGACCAGAAATTGATGTTGAAAAGGGATTTTGGCTTGCCCCGTTTCACAGAAATCTGATAATGGTTTGCAACTTTCGCCAACTATTTTGTATGTTATGCGCAATATCTACATGTATTTCCGTAAAAATAGCTGTGCTTTTCGGGAAGATATAAAGATTTCTTTAAAAAATCCCAACTTTTTTCGCATGTTTTTTGCTTAGAACTTGCAGCGTTTTCATCCAAAATGTATGAAACTTACAAAATATGTGACAATATACTGGAGTAGCAGTGTCTTAAAATTTGAAATAAATACCCTGAATATTAGAAAAGGTATGAGCATTTATAGTAAATGATTTTTTACTACGCATGCGATAAAGGTAGCCTAATTTTTATTTCACAACTTCAGCGCCAGATATAGAGGGCAACTTATATAAAAATTCCAGTTCAATACCTTTAAGATTCAGAAAGACATCGGCATTTTGGCCAGCTCTGTTAAATGCCATCTGCTGACTCTAGATGACGTTTGAGCACCCATGTTCCTAGGTGATTTCAGATGCTTATCGTATGCCTGACCTACCCTTTCATTTCTGACAGATATTTTTGAAACACCCTGTGTAAATCACTGAAGGGGGGGGGGGGTTAAAAAAATATATTTGATATAAGAAAACAAAAAAAGAGAACAAGTTTATTCTTAAAAAAGTATTTATTTATTGAGATAGATTATAATTCTATTAAATTAGAACGGTTTATTAGTTCAGAAATTGTTCATGCACGAGAAGTGCATAAAATTATGCAAAGGAAGTTTCATACTTTAAGGCATATTTTTCTATGGTTTGATATGATAACATTTTGTTCTAGATATCTAAATGATACAAGTTAGTACTTGTTTGAAAATCCAACTCCTCCTCAGTATCTCCCACATATATATTGCACCTTTTATTATAAACAAACAGGGTATCCACTCTAAAAGTTGTTCAATAGCTAATTTCTAAGCCGTTAGATATACACACATACTTCCAATTGGAGAGGTATTTTAAATGACGTTAAAAGAATTACGCTGTTTGAGTAAATAAATGTAATGCTGAAAAAATACATTTATACAGTCCCCGGTCCTATTAGTTATAGTTAGTAAAATATTTTTTGACAAACTAACATTTTAAACAAAAGAAGTTCCATTCTTCTACAGCTAAACTGATCGAGTTATGATGCTTTGAATGTCGCTGTTTTGGATGATATTATGCCATTTCAATGACCACCTCTAGGAAGATCCTCCAGTTTGGTTTAAAACTATGGAAGCTCCATAATACAGGCAATTTTAGTAGCAGAAGAGTGAAACTCGTTTTGTTTAAACTGTTTGCGTGTTAAGAACATTTTATTAAATAGGATACAAAGACTAACCAACAAATTGAAAAACACACAAAACACAAAGTCAGAAAACAATATAAACCAAAAATAAGAAAAGAATCCGGCAAATGAACTTTCTCACGGTTCACCCCCTGCTGGGATTCTAAATTTCACAAAAATTGGGACAATTTTCAGTAGAGACACTGACATTAAGTCAAATGGTTATTTCTTTGTGAACCTAATTATCCCAAATCAAAGAAAAAGGAAAAAAATATTTTCAGAAACTACAATTATGCCTTTTGAACAAAGAGCAGAAGAAAGAAAAGACAAAAAACATACTTTCTGTCCCGGAAAAATAAGAAGGGAAAAGACGATAGACTTAACACAAAAGTTTTGAAAAATGGCGCTGAAAAGCATTCAAAAACAAAATTATACAGAGGAAGCAAGTGATCCAGGCTCAATCTATGGAGAAAAAGCCCAAATTAATTAAAAAGGCTCAAGTTCCTTTTTTTATTAAAATTTCAGAAATTGCTAGGGAATTCGTTAACTGCAAATTATTAATTAAATTATCTTCTGCTTTTAAATAAGAGACGCGGTTGTTGCAACAAATTCTTTTCATTCTATTTCTTTGCGAGAAAATTGTATTTTTAAATATTTTAGAATTGAGATTAGCTTGAAAATCGCATAAAGCAATGGCACTGAAATTAAAATCATCTCTTTTGTCATAAATATCTATCAAAACATCCATAAATAAAAACTCAATTACCATATCCATATAATTCATTTAATAGTATTAGTATTATTTGATTTTAATTCTTCTGGATAGCTATTAACTATAAAATCAAATTGATCAATGTTAAAAAAAATTAAGTCGTCTACATACCTGAAACCATAGATTAAATTATCTTTAATAAAATTTCTTTCGTAAGTGTGTAGAAAAAAATTGGCCAATGCAGTAGAAAAAGAATTTCCCAATGGTATACCCCTAGTCTGTCTGAAGAAGTTAATTCCATTAAAGAGATAGTTTAAAAAAATATTAAACTTGCAAATTTCGAGCCATTTATTTTTTATCAATAATATCAGAATTAAAGTACAGATCATATAAAGTTAAGTATTCTTCAAGTAATTTTCCATGCTGTAAGCTAATGTTTCAAATCAAAAGTGTTTATGCTGTTAATATTATTATCTTTTAAAAAATTCATAACTTCATTGTTGCAATTAATAATTAAGTTTTCTTCTTTAATTTTTATCTATAATAACTTTAAGTAGTTGAAGAAAAATTCATCAATATAATGGTTGTAACTACCAGTGCTACATGTGATATACCTGTATTTTAATGGTTTTTTGTGGCATTTAAAGGTTGGGAATAAATATGGATAGTTTATATTACATGTTTTTAGTTCAATTTTCTTGGCGAATGCTACCATTCTTTTATCCAATTCTTCTTTGCTAGAATTAGCTAGTTCATAAATTTCATTTTAATTGTACTCATTAACAAAAATCTCTTTAAAGTGGAATTTACAAATGATACAAAAATTGTTCGCTGCTTTATGAACAGTAGTTATAATAAACTTCTCTTTCAAATTATCAAATGCTTTCTTAAGATGCTTATGAAGAAAGTACCCTTTTTCATAAATTTTCCTCTATTCTTGATAATCTTTTTCCTAGTTTCCATCAAACTGTGTTGTTTCCACTTTACAAATCCTTCAACAGGCCGGTGATATTTTCTAGCTATTTTAACAATGAATAAATCCAAATCTATACTAATTCAACTGACTACCCTTTTTGAGCCAACTTTTTCTCTCAATCTGAATTTGGTTCCCTTTTCCATAATATCCCGAAGTCTGATTTTACAATTTTCAAATTGCCCGTAATGGCATGTCCTTTATCCCTATCAATAAATAGATTAATAGGACAGGCGTGCTGCATAAAAATTTAGCCTTTATAATTATTAGAGAATCACTTTGTAATTATTATTAGTTACTGAAATTTTTTGAAATGCTGTTAATTAATAAATAGCTAAATTTTAGAATTATTGTCCAGTACATAACTTTTTATGATTTATTATTATTTTTAAATTAACGACTTGTAATTATACGACTTACTTTTCATGAAACAATCAAATACAAGGGTTTTGCAATTTTTTTTCTTTTTTTTACAGCTTGGAAAGCCGATAACAAAAGTAAGGTACATATGTAATTTCGCAGGTGTTACTCTTTCCAAGGCAACTAATAAAACATGTAAGTAAAAGAACTGAGTTTTAGTGGTTGTAATTTACATATTTGGACTTTATTTCCAAATACTTATGCCTTTATGAAAAATATTTTCTGAATTAAGTTTCATCTACTGCTCTGTTAATAACTGAAGTAGGAAGCAAACAAATATTTACTGAATTAAATCCAGAGTTGAAACAAAAAATATATTAAATGAGTCAAAACATTAAACTTAAACAAAATCTTTACCAAAGATTTTTTTATTTAATCTCAAGACCTATTTTCATCCATCTTTATTTCCGTTGTTTTCTGACATGATTTATTGGAAGCAGTTACATAATTTATCAAAAATTTCATATCATTTCCTACTATTCAGAAAAAAACATTTAATTATACCGAAAATTACCAACTTATTCGATTTGTAAAATCTAAGTCGAATGTTAATATGGAACTGGAACATATTCTTAATGGAGTAATTGATTGATGTACATTTTTTTGATTCATAGCACTTACTCAGAAGTTGAAGAGTTCGAGCATACGGTGCACAGAATAGTATATTTCTGTAATTATCTGAATAGTGTGTTTTTCATCTCCTTCAAAATTGCTCAAGGATGAAGCTTTGTTGTTAGTGTAGTATTTAAATCAAAGTTCAGTTTTGATTTGATTTTGGAGTAAATCTCGTGATTTTGAGGTATGGTGAGAGAAAAAATGCGGCAGGAAATCCTGTAACTCTCTAAGGCCGGTCATTATCTATCTCACTCACTCCATGCCATTACATTTTTCAGCCCATCCTGGTGGCCGCACCCCACCTGCTTCACTCCAACCCCCTCAGTGGACGCCTCGCTAAACTACACAGCAAGACCCATAAAGCGGGACATTCACCAGCGATCTCCTCCACTTTTTTGGAACACAGTGTGCCAAAACGTTTCGTAGATGTAAG
>BGPR01010337.1:6555-28504 GCA_013235015.1 Araneus ventricosus | reverse complement strand
TTCTTCTTAATTCTAATAAGTCATGATACTCAATTTCAATTTTTAAATACATAACTTCAGTACTTTCTACGAAAGTTCACAGAACGAGCAAAATAACTTTTGCTTGAGATTTTTATATAGAGCTAATTTAAACTTCTAAGCAGCCGAACCCATTTTTATTCTTCTTTTTATGATGTTAATTTCAAAAGCAATTAATTCCTACTCACACCTATATTTTCTTGAAAATTTCAATTCTTCTTATTTCTATTCTTTTTAGATCAATATAATTGGGCATTTAGAGGGTTAGATACTGCGAGCGTGCCAACTTTCGAGTAGAAAATATCTAAAAATGTAGTTATAAGAAATTCACGATAATTATTGATTAGAAATTAACATTTCTTTTTGAAAAACTATACGTAAAATTGTTGAAAATAATTTGTTAATAACTGTATTATTTAATTTGAATAAATTATTTTGAGGACGAAATATCTTTGAAAGAGAAGTCAGATTTTTTAGCGAGTAATCGACCACATAAATTTTTATTATTATTTTGGAAACATTTAAAAATTTGTGGTAATATTGAAATAACTTACTTGACTATAATACAAAGATTTTTTGATTATAACTCTATTTTTGACTAATATCTAATAAAAAGTCAAATGAAGTTTGATGAAATTAATAAAAATACATTTGATAATGTCGTAGTACCAGAGAGGCAAATTAACTTCAAATCCTAAATTACCCAGTGTCTGTTCTTCAAATCTGTTATACAAGGGAGAGGAAGTTTCTAAGCATCTCTTTCCTCAACTAACATTCACACGTTTTTCAAAAACACATATGACCACCAGCATTAACTATTTTTTTATTAGCATGTCTAAGTAATTCCATTCCCTAAAAAATTCCTCTTTTTACTTCTGTTTTGTTTCCTCGAGTATAGATGGCGCCATGGGACTAGTGTTTCTTTAATAATTTGATAATACCTCCTTCTAAAAGAAAGTTAGAGTGGGTTTTTGATTACGTGAGGACATTTTTTCTCTTTTTTCTTCTCTTTTTCTCTTTTTCCTCTACTCTGGGCATGCGGTAAGTTTATATTTATCATGGCTAACTTTAAAAAAGCCAGATCGCTGATATTTTTAAATCAATCTTATTAGCGTTTTGATGTTTGTGTTTTGTTTTCCCTCTTTCTTTTGAAATAATGCTTTTTGATGTACAGATCTCCTTTGTCTTTCGTTTGGGAAATTTCGGGCTAAGAGAAGCTATATTTGGCGTAATGCAAGCTTCTTACATAAAAATTTCTCAATTATTATTTTGAATCCATTTCGAATAAAGTCCTTAGCCCTTGATAAAATGGACTAGACTAGACTCCTTGTTTTTTTTTTTACGATTACTTCTGAGTTTATCTTTGCTTTTTGGCTTTCTTTGTGTGATATTGATTTGCATTGTTCTTTGTTTTTTGTTTTGCTGCTGCAATTGCGCGCTACTGAAACATTGTTTAAAAATTAAATTTTATTCTCTAAATTTTATTCTCTAAATTTTTTGTTTATAATAATTTTTTATTGTTTTTGTTTAAAGTTTTGAGTTAAATTTTTTTATTTTTAAATTTTTCTAATTTTTCTAGTTGATTGCTTTTAAGCATTAATTACACATATTCCTATAAAAAATAAACCATGTAAATACACTATAAAAGAAATCAGGTAATGTTATGCTAGCCAAATCTAGTTGGTAGTGTTCTTAGCATGGGAGTATCATTTAATAAATATTTTATATGAATCAAGAATTGTGTATAAGTAGTTTATATTAGTTATGATATGTGTTTTTTTCAGATATTGTCGTTTTTGATAATTCCTACAGCTGGATATATTCGAAGGAATTATATTACAAGATTAGAATAACTCATCCACATGAAAATGGAATTCGAAATGACTGTACTTTTAGAATAGCAGAGTGAATAAAAAGAAGAAGAATCTTCAGTTGCATTTGATTTGTATACATGAATTGCAAATACTATAACCTATATTCTTATTTTTATAAATCGTTTGTATTGTTTCATAAGCTCGCATTTTGTAAGAATAATAAAAATTGTCTATTTTTATTCATTTCTTCATTTTTGACTTAAAAACACTATGAAAACAAAAACAATTACGCAGATTTATCTATAGATGTATCTTATGAAGCAAAGAATTATATGCTATGTTTTAAATATAGATATTTTTTCTCGTCTTACATTGGAAGAATTTTAAACTGTGTAACAGATTATTTATATTTTCTGATCAACGTAGATATGCAACCTCATATAACGCTGGTGTGGGCTACGCGATATTTTGTACCAAAACTAGAAGATACAATATAACACTCAAGAAATCAGCATTTCACGCTAGTCGTAAACTGAATATTCTTCAATCATCTGTTTTGAAAAATTTACAGAGCTGATTACGTCTGCATACGCATACAACTACTACAACAAATGAAGCCCAGTGAGAATGGCATGCTCTAACGTCACTTGGGAGAAACGGAAAGAGGACATATGGAGTAGCTGTAATTATTCGAAAAAAATTGAAGTGTTTCTCTTTTCCGTTAGGCATGGTTAATTTTCATAGATGTGACACTTTTTGAATTATAGAGTGTTTAAACACGATGACCATGTACTTTTGAGATGCCTGTCTATACCGAAAACTGCCTCCAGTTTAATATAATTTTGTGGAATTTAACTAATTAACTCTTTCCGGCGCAGTGGTCGCAAAAGAGAACACCAACTTTACAATTTTCTAAAAAGATCTCTTTTCACTTTGAAACCCGGAAAATTGTAGAAAAAGGCAGCTGATAGTTCTCCTTTTAGAATGTAGATGGCAGCACAAAGAGATATCGCTTTCATTTTGGAAAAAAATTAGAGATTTAAAATGCCCAAATTTTTTGACTCGGAGATAGAAACTTTTTGAGTTCTTGACGTTTACAATTTAAGCAAATTCACTCGACCATTTTCTTCCAATATTCTTTAAGTTCTAACTTATGATTTTGTGTAAGATTCAGCATTGTTGTTTGAGAATTTTAAGATGGCTGCGTCCAAAGGGCTCCTCATATGACAGGGGTATCGACAAAGGGGTACGATCCCCTCCCTCGGAATGAGGCAAGTTTTTTAAAAATGTATATTCAATATCTAGACAATAAATTAAACCCGTTCATGATGTTTTTTTCATATTTCAGAAAATTTAATGCCTTTCCGGAAAGGGTTAACTGATTATCTCAGAAGGTGGTTGACTCTGTCCGCCTCATGAAAAGAGGAGAAATTATTTTAAATATTTTGAACGATTGTGAAGTCAGCTTTTGTTTTTGAAGCCTCCCTACTGAGAGGTTTCTGGAGCGACTCGGGATCAAGCGAGTTTAAAGTGCTCTCCAGATATTACATATACAATGTGGACAAAAAGTCCTTAGAAACTTTAAAAATTCATAAAAAACCGAAAAATAACCGAAATGGAAAACGGTTTGCAGGATTATCATCGCTAGGTCATGGGAATTTTTTTAAGACAAGAAAAAAATAACTTAAAAACAGTCAGCAGGTGGCGCTGACGTACTCAAGTCAAAGAAGAGATACTCAAATAACGAACAGAATCCCTCGAAATCGTTTTTCACAGCAGTATGTGTTCCACATGACCACCACCACAGCGGATAACACATTGCAGGCGAGTCAAAAATCCGGCAACTGCTGAGCCCAGCAGGCAAGGATCGCCGATTCCTGGTTCACGTAAAACAACTTCACCAACAAATCTTTACCCTTGGCACTCAGCATGCATGTTCACTTGTTGTGTTTGTGGATTAGAAGCGCAAGTTTTTACAACCGTCTCATGTGCATATTTCCACCGAAGTCGCTTGTACCAGCGCCATCTATCGACTGTTTTTGAGTTATTTTTTTTTCCTGTCTTAAAAGCATTCCCTTGACCTAGCGATGCTAACCCTGCAAACCGTTTTGGATTTCGGTTATTCTTCCTGTTTTTATGAATTTTTATAGTTTCTACGGACTTTTTGTTCTCTGTCACAATACTTTAGACGTAAAATCAACAAATTAAATAAATTACGCCTACCTCAGTTTCCACGATTTCCTGATTTAGCTGGGGATCCACATTATGAAACATAATTATTGAATCCATATCCAATGCAAAGGAAGAGAAAGCCATTGAAACAAACACGTCTTTTATTGATGGTGGCGAAATCGCCTCTGCTTATTTACATTCTCCCCGCACAAGGGTAAACAAACTATTGCCACTCAACTACAACAAAGCAATGGTTATTTACATGATGATAAAGGTTCTTTAAAAATACACACATTAAGAAAAGTTTGATTATATACAAAATTTCACATTCAAGAGAGTTCGAATGCCCATTTACACATATTATTTGTTTTTGGATTATTTTCCCACCAATTCTCGACTAATATTCAAAAAGCCTTGGGTGAAAATGCCTGCTCTGGATTGGTGGAAAAGTTCAAGCTTACAGTTACGTCACTAGTTGGAAGAGGATTCGCGACATTCACCCTGTATGAAACGAATCTAATGACAAACTTTTTTTTTATTTTCACCTACGATTATACTATAAAAATCAAAATATTAAATAAAGTATTTATCAGTTATCAAGAAAAAAAATATTGTATTCGCAATGTGTATCCACTCGCAATAATTCCCCTTAGATAGGGACTACAGGAAGTAGGTCATGAAAGTTCGACATTTTACGTCATTTTAAAAAAATGGTGTGAAATGGTCAGAATGAAGTAATCAACCTGTTCTTGCAATTCTTCGGAAAGAAAGTCGAGGAAAGATTTTGTGCGTTCAGATGAAACTGTGATAAGTGTTAAAACGCAGATGGATGTGCAATGGTAAGTAGTAAAAAGTTCTAAAGCCTTAAAAGTGTTTAGTTCTATATTCCGCACAGGAAATTAAAATAGTTTAGTGCTGTACATCTTAAATTTTTGTATTGTCATAAACTTTAAAGTGAAAAATTTGTGTAAAAAAATAACTTACTTTTATTTTTTATTTCCCCCTGAAGTTATCTTTGTGTAATAAGCACAGAATTAATATCGAAAGGTACGATATGAATTCGAAATATTTCGATTGTTGAAATATTTCGAAAAGTTGATTTTATAGGTATTAGTAGCTTACAAATTGAGAACTTGTGACAATGAAGTGATATAAATATATATTAAGGAATAAAATATATATTGAAAAATAAAGTATATGTCTAAACATATTTTAATAATTAAAAAATGTTTTTGCTTTCTATTAATTGCAGCTAAGTTAAAATAGAGAGAGCAAAAATCAAAATTTCTTACCTATCTTGCATGAGTAACAAAACCGTGTAAAAAAATCTGCAAGATATCTTTTAGGCAGTATTTAGTGATTTCAATGTCTTATGAACTCGTGAAATTATGCAATCTAATGTGTTTAACTCTATCGATACGGGAACGTCCCAAACGTCTCATCAAGCAAAACACGATAGTCGTCCGAAACGTCCGAATATCGCTGCGGAATTTCCACCCCCTTTCGTTAAGTGTGATTGATTTCTCACCCGCTGAGCACACTTTCTTCGTTAGAGTGCCTCTCCCAGATGGGTTGGGGGAAAAGGAGAGTTTTCTTAGAATTCGGACAGTGCCAGCTGTCATTGTGGTTTTTGAGGAGGGGAATTTCCCTTATCTTTGAAAGAGGAACTCGGACGTTCCCGTATTTTGAGGTTCCTCTATTCCAATGGTCTAGGGAATCAGAGGGTTAAAGTTTTCCTTGCCTTTACATGCAAAATACAGAAGCGGCAATATTTGAAAGACACAAATAGTTGTACCGTCTTATAGCTAGACGAATTTCTGATTTTAAATGAGATTGATTGGTTCCAAGAATTAATATAAATTTCACGAATGAGGGAGGAGTTATTGTTGGCAGGCTCAGACTCCAGATCCTTCACTCTGATGCCTAGCTAAAATCGAAATAGGCAATTGAGTTTAATAGTTCATAGGAAATTTATTTTAATCATTAAGAGGCAAGGAAGGTGTCATGCCACTAACCTCCACCTAGCTCTTCCGGCTCTCAGCCAAAAGGAGGTGAAGTGAAGAGTAGAAGAACAGTTGCGCGCGAGCGAGGTGGTAGACGCCTTTTTTGGGATTGGGTCTCGGCACAGAGTGTGCACGTTTTTGTAAGAGTTCTCGAGGTGAGCTCCGAGTTAGTAATTCTGAGTAATCTTGAACGTGAGTCGTAACTGTACATACGTATATAGCTCCTATTTAATTGTATATAGTAGAATTAATAAACTAGGGTGAGAACAAAGTGAATTTATTGAAGGCTGGAGTACACAGTTCTTACAAAAGGTTTAACTTAAAACTAATCAACTAAACTAACTAACTTAACTTAAAACTAATAAACTAATCAACTAATAATACTAATTTTCAAAGTATTCTGAAAGGTGCACATACTGATACTTATTTGTTCTTCTGATAAGCGTATATAATCACTGAATGGATAATGATGTAAAATTATTTGTTAGTTTTATTCTACCATTTGGAAGTTACAGAATAGACTATTGAGATTGTCTTTACTGTTTCGAACGAAATCAAAAATCAAGGCACCGCTTGGAGTTATCATCAAAAAAGTTCTACATTTTCATATTATCGCTAGGATTTAACGTGCATGATACCCGTCTGATAATATAGAGGGGTTTTTTCGGGGGTGGACAGATATACAATATAGCTTGAGAATTATAAGCTGTATCTGACCTTATGGATTGAGATTCATCGCAAACTACTAAAAGCCAATAATACTTCTAATTATTTTTGTGTAACGAAATTTTTCCTTGAATTAAATGAAACTATGTTGATCAGCCTGAGGGAACTAATTCTAAAAGTGTATTTCCCAGTATCTTTAAAGAATTTGAATGAACATTTTTTATAACTAATATGTGGTGAATTCATTGTTTGTTACTTTCGTGCATTTAGGTCTACTTTTTTTACAAATAAGATATACACATAATTATTCAATTATTACATTTAACAACATCATTACAATGTTTTCAGTAATTTGGAAAATTTTTAAAACATATAGAGAATATATTTTGTGTTTACCCTCTCCAGCCCAAATCAGTTATTTGTTAGTCAAAAAATTAATTAATAAACAAATATTGAAAAAATTTAGAACTATTTTATGTTTAAAATTAATAACTTCATCTAGATTAACTAACTACGATTATTCGTTTATTATTTCTTTGTATCCAAATCGTGTTGATATTTAGTAACACGTACGTGCGATATGAGTGCAAGTGTTGGGACATGTTTATTATTAAAAGCAGATTTTCCTGTGGTACATGGGGTTAAATTAATCGAAAAAATATAACATGGAAAATATTTCAAGAGTCTGTATTAGTATTCATCGAACAGAGGAACTTAGAGGATTAAGTGCAATAACTTATCTATGTTTATTCTTAATATTGAGAACATAGCATGAAAATTGTCTAATCGGGAGATTTTGCTTTGATAGGCTAAACTAGTGAAGACTGGGCTCACAAAAGTGATAATGGATATCGTTATTTTTAACACGCTCCCTGCCAAGGGAAATTGCAGTTTCGGTCTCAGAAGCCAATCTGATACAATCAGATTACGTTTCTACGAGATAACTCATAATCAGCGGTTTAGACAAGGCAGCCATCAACAAGTTATCTCGCAGTTGGTGGCAAACGTGCTAAATAAACTCGAGACAAAATAAATGATCTATTTACCGGAGATTGAAGATATGCAAAGGAGATTTGAAATTAAAAGTATAGCGATAGATTCGTTACGAAATAAATATAAGTTATCCTGAAAGCTGAGCAGTTGATCCTGGAATTCGTTAGTTTTATGGAAAATTCAATGTCTTTTTCAGAATTGAAAAATAATCTTCCTTTTATATTACATTTCCTATGATTTTTTAAAAAATAATTTTGTTCCATTTTATATTCCCTCAGTTCAAATGAAAAGCTAGTTTTTATTTAAACCTTTTGATATTCTTTGTCGCCATTTTCATATGCTACCCGTGAGAAAACTGAAGATGGTTTTCTTGAGCAAAAACTGTTTAAAATATTAGAAAGTTTGGAATTAATATTATTTCGATTAAACGTAAGTTTCTCTTTTTTAAAATGAATGCTTGGTTTACAACAAAATATAATTACAGTGCGTGGTTTTCCAGGCGTAGTTTCAAATAGGAGAAATGAGACGATTTATTGCTGAAAACGTTTTACCCAAAATATATATTATCAATTTTTTACAGATCTATTCTCAAAGAAATTGCAGCTGGAATGAATTTTGCTCTTTTATAACGTGAAAAGTTTTAAAGTTTTAATCATGATGAAAGAAAATAGGCA
This sequence comes from Araneus ventricosus, assembly GCA_013235015.1. NCBI lineage: Eukaryota > Metazoa > Arthropoda > Arachnida > Araneae > Araneidae > Araneus > Araneus ventricosus. The sequence continues at coordinate 20,164 of BGPR01010337.1, read as the reverse complement.
TTCTTGGGAATAAAGAGATTAGACAATATTGAAAACATAGAAATTAAGATTCTCTATTTATTAAATACATTCTTATTAAACAAATTATTTTTTCTCTTCTCCTTTCTTAATACATGTTTTAAAAAATATTATTCTCTGTTTCACTTGGAAATGGACTAAATTAATCCGTATGCTTTCGGAGGCCATTTTGAGATATATCATTTAAATAAATATCGTAATCACTTTTTATAATCATAATTGCAGAAAAACTTTCATTTAAGCAACAAAAACGTTTTCAATTAAAACAGATTTTTAAATAGTGAAATTTAACAAAAATTTACAAAAACGCGTGACACGTTAAAAAAAAATTTATACCGATAAAATTTAAAATAAATTATATTTGGATACTTCAAACACATTTGTCTCGAGAATATACTAGAATCTAATAAAAATTTTCAAAATTACATTTTCCCCCCCTTTTTTGAAACGTATGATACAAAATTTTCCTAATATTTTCACAACTATCAACACAATAACAGGCCATAAAATTCAAAATTATGACGCATTTGTGATTATTCTAGTATATATTCTAGATAATTACATATAAAATCTGCATACCAAGTTTGAAAAGTGTATGACAAAACCAGTTTGAGAAATCATGTCACAGGTATGGGAATTTTATGGAATTTTCGGTTTTGAGGAAAACATGTTTAAAGTACAAAAACACATTTTTAAACATATATTTATGCAGTAATTTACTTAAAATTCACCAAATTTATACACTACACTCTCTTTCTTTATCTACTGGGTATTTTACTCTTTTTAGCCCATTTATTTTATTCCCGAGCAACTTCGTTACAGGTAAGCGAGTGCCAAGTGTCAGTGCCCGTCGGACTCTGTAAATGCATTGGTTGAAATTTATTAGAGCAAACATGAAAAATGTTGCCAATATAAAGCTTGGCATTGTATCTAAGTTATTTGTGTTGCATCTTATAGCTATTCCATAATAATTTTGAAGTTTATCAATAACATTGTCTGTCAGCTTTCTCTTCCCTCCCAGACCTTTATGTTTATTTTTTAATTTTCTGAATCTAGACCCAAATCTCTTCTGGAAACATTAAAAAACAATTAAGAAGACACAAATAATTGTAATAATGAATAAATTAAAGATAATATCAATTATATGGTTAAAAATACTGAAAATTGTTTCCCGATCGTTCTGTCTCCTTTATCGTTTTCAGCTTTGGAGGATTCCAAAAAACCTCTAGTTTTGTTTCTGGGTACCGTAAAAATAAAATAAAAACAGTTCGGTAAACCACAAAGTATAAGCTTTCAGATAAAACAATAAAAAAATGTGAATTTTGGCCGAAAATCGATTTCCAACGTAGGCTTATACCTAATCTTTACTGAAGTTTTAAAGAACAGAAGCACCAGATAAATAACAATATTCTTCACATATTTCGATAAGATAACTTATATAAAGTATAGAGGAAATAATTAACTCATGAGAAATCATCTTGTCAATACATTTCCTCCGCTACTATCCGAATTAATAAAAATTAAGAAAAGTGTAATTAATCTACCAGCCAAGCCAAGCACAGAGGATGTAGATGTCATATTTTTTTCAGCACATAATTGCAAATTTTCAAGATTAAAAAAACACCTTCTAAAAGGGGAAACAGAAGTTTTCATGAGAATATAACTTTTGAAATACATATCTTCTTCTTAAGTTCATATGGAACCGAAATAGCAGCTAAGGTATTAAATGCTTTGAATACTTTTAGAAAAAGAAATTGTCAAAAAATACAATGTGTAGAGGGACGAGACTCATGTTTATATGGAATGCCGCTGTTGAAGAATTAATTCAATTTCAGGAACCATTTTTATTAGATGGCTAAGTTCCATGACACAGTACATTAAAAGGTACAAGACGCAAGACAGAGAACAACAACACAGCACAAGTACACAAAAGAAGAGAGAGAGGCATCATGGGAAAAACCCGGATGGCTCTAGTAGCGCCACCTACCATAAAAAGGAGAAGGCAGTGAATTGTAACAGCTACAAATGTAGAAATTGACACTACTATTAAGGTAAAATATGGGGAAATGCTTGAGAAATGGGGTTTTCAGAACTGTTCTTGGACCAGACCGTTCCTAATCATGGGGAAATTTACAAACTGAAGACAAGGAAGTCTTTTATTCTCTTCCTTTCTCCCTGGCTATCTTATTTCTCTCGAATATTTTTCTTTCGCTTTAATGTTCGAGCAAAGGAAATGCTTACGGCTTAGTACGTGTTGCTCCAAAATGCTTTTCTTTATTTCTGTTTAATCAATGATGACATAAAATTGTTTTAAATGAATGGGGAAAATTTAATTATTTTAGAGGGTTTCTTTTTATGTTTATTGAGAAGGAATAACAATTTATATGCGGTTGGGAAATAGTCTTGTCCATGTTTATATCCTTTAAATGTAGAATTTTTTTGCTGGACTTCAACAAGATTGAAAGAACATTAAAAGCTGTTTATTTAATTCTGTCAAAATGAAAACAAATTCCTCATCTTACTATGCATTCTTGCTTAATAAAAGTTAACAGCAATTTTTAATTTTTCGTATACAAAGAGAAAATATTGTAATCACCAAAAAATTTGGCCTCGAGATTTTGATGAATCTCCGGAGTCTTAAAAAGAAGGCCCTGTCTGCGCTACAAGGTACACGGATGAAATTTAGTATTATTTCGGTCTTTAAACCGAAATTTTAGATTTACATCAAGATTCGACCGATATTCATTACAAGAAAGCCTGTCTCTCTGTCCGTCAGCGTACATAGGAGGGCGATAGTTCAAAAGCGAGCGAGCTAGATAGACGAAATTCGTCGTACGGTTTTTATTACTAGAATTCCACATCTGTATCAAATTTTGGAACTGAATTTATGGCGATAATTCAAAAGCGAGCGAGCTAGATATATATTTATTTATATATCTTGTTCAAATTTTGCAATCGATTTTAAACTAACTTCCCGATGAGCTGGACACTTGACACTTTAAACATAGCTCAGAATTAGATGACAATGCAATATTAATTCGCTTTCTTTTCTGTATGCTTGTCCGTTTGTCTGTCATTTCATATTTTGCATGACGCATACGCAGTACGTTTTTCATTATATCTCGAAAACTATTAACATTACAGATTTGGTTCTTGGGTTTATGGTTGGCCCATGGGATCATCGAAGCACCCCCATATTTCAACCATATCTTTGCGCATGCGCAGTATATTTTTAATTATATCTCGAATCACCTAGGTAGGAATTGACTTTAAATTTTTTTTATAGTACTTATTTCAATTGGAACTATATGTCTATTCCTAACGGTTTAGAAATTAGCTATTGTGCACGATAAGAGTGTACACCCTGTATACGCCAATGAATAGAGTGCTAATGTGCATGCGAACAAATTAGCTAAAAAACACAATAAGGAAGACAAATGAATTTTGATATGTTGTCTTGACAAAATCATAAATATTGATCCCAGTAGGCAGATGGCAAGAGGTGCAAATCACAAATTCAATTTTCTTCATACAGAAAGTTAAAATTAAAACACGTCGCGTTGTTCAAGTATATCAGAAAGTCTAGGGAAGAACACTCTCGCTGGTTTGGATGGAGAGTATATTTCTTAGGTTTCTAAGTCCTCCGATCCCAGATAGCAATTTTAGTTTGCAGCAATCTTGTCCTGCATGTCTGCAAGCTTGAAGCAAGTTTGACACGGCAAGAGTGCAAGCTTGAAACAAGTTATTGCAAACGAGTCGACTTGCAGCGAGCTTGTTGCGTCAAACACATTGCAAATTATAGCAAAAACCGAGTTATTAGATGAACCTCAGATTCGAACCCCCGACAACTCGCGTCGCCTTAGCCACTAAGCCAGCTGGAAGAGAGATTGCGCTAATAGATCGTGCATCTACATGTTTTATTTCAAACTGTCTTCTTCATTTCATTAATTTTTCAAATTTTGAATTGAGAATATGATTTGAAGTCAAAGGGAGAGCGATTTTCTCTAATAACGACGCCTTTTCTTAATCGCCTTTTTCTTAATGCTGAAATTTTAACGTTCATAAACAAAATTAAACTTAAAAAACAGTCAATGTTTGTTCAAAAATAATAACTTACATTTTGTCCCATTTTAAAAGTAATTACTTTTGAACCCTAATTTAATAATGTATTCTATTAGCAAAACATAGTTATTAGCGAAAACCGCTCTCTCTTTGATTTGAAATCATGTTCTCAACACAAAATTTTAAAAAAATTAATGAAATCAAGAAAACAGTTTAAAATAAATCTATGCACGATCTATTAGCGCAATCTATTGTCCCCTCTTTGAGTCTACCTGGCCGAGTGGTTAGGACGACAAGTTTAGGAAAAGAGGGGCTTGACAGGGACTTGAATCCGAGGTTGTCTCCGTGCTCTGTTTTTGCTATAGTTTGCCATCCGTTTGACACGGCAAGCTTGTGACAATTTGACGCGTGATGTCTAACTCGCTTGCGTCAACTTGTTTCAAGCTTTCACTCTTGCTGTGTCGAGTTTGTTGCAAGCTTGCAGATTTGTAGAGCAAGATTTCTGCAAACTAAAATTGCTATCTGTGATATTTAGTAAAAAGATGGAAAATTTGTTTTAATAAAAAAAACCTAGTTAGTTTTTTACAAATTATCATTGATTTATTGAATTAATAAACAGAAAGACGATCTAGGAGGAAAATCGAATGTTTTTTAGAACAGAGACAAGGATTAAAATCAGATATATACAACAGTCTTGGTGTGTAAATGCGATGTATCAACTTTGCAGCAAACTTGTTTTGCAATTGTGGTGTGAAGTTTGTCATAACAATTTCACAGCAAACGTGTTTTGCAAGTGGGTTGGTCGATTATGCTTTGTTACTTTGCAAGAAGTTTGCCGTATCAAGTTTGTCATGACAAGCTAATATCAAGAAACATCACGCTTGCTGCAAGTGTGCGTGCTATCTGGGTTCTGTCCTCCCTCGAAAAGTGTTCAATAAATTATGTTACAAATGTTTTTATTATGTATTTATCATATTATACTGTAAGCTGTATTATCATAGCAATGAACAATATTTTTCTTTAATTTACAATATTTTTTTATCTTCAATTTAATTATGTTCTCCTTTTCAATGGAAAAAAGTTGGTCATCTTAATATTTTAGCTTTTGATAAATATCTTTTGCTACACCTCCGAATTTTGAATTGACGAGCCACCGCTGTCAGTGGATTTCCCTCTTTTCGTAATACTTAAACGATTTCCCCGGCCTTTAAAATAATAATAATAATAATTTTTTTTATATATTTACCAAATTTTCCGATAACAAACAATAGATAGTTTCTGATGTGTCGTGGTGCCATCTATGTACAGAAAGAGAAAACTATCTCTAATCTCTGTCTAAGTATCTACAAGACAAACAATTGCTTCGATTTCATACTAGATATATAGATGGAATTGTTTCATTAGAGAAAGTGCTTCGAGGATGATCGTAAAAATAGGATACTAAGATATTCTTCCTACAGTTTTTTTCTGAATGAATTCGATCGTTTCAAGCATGGAACTTTTGATTCTGGACTTTTAAAATTTTTGTTTCTATTTGTTAATTTAAAATTGTTGTTTTTGATGAAATTATCAAAAACATTTTTTATGACTTAATTTTGTAGCCTGTTTAATCAGCTTTCTAAAACTGTCTCACTTTTTACTCTACGTGATTTACAAATGGAGTTACCGCTGTCTTATTACCGAACTGTAAGCATTATTTTATGTTGCATAAAAACTTTAAATGTGTTTTCTGAGAAATGATATTTTTGAGGAAAACTGTCGATCGTAACAATGATTTCTCAAAACCTTATTCAAGTATTGATATGAAATTTTCTGAGATTGTTTTCTGTAATATGCTTGATGTTGTCCTCGAAACACTAAGGGCAATTTTAAAATCAAGTGTTGTTTTTAAGTGCTTAAATATAAACGAAAAGCATTTTTTATAAAAAATTACCAGTTTAGTAACTATGTTCAGCTATATCTCAAAACTATTTTGAAGTACAAGAAATATTTTAGAGCACAACACAGATAACTGTCGTAAAAATGTACTCCTACAAGGATTTATGTATATTTAGAATATTATTTTGTCTATGGCTGTTAGCGTAAGGCAAATATTTTAGTCATTTTTCATCAAATTTCTCAGTTTTTTTAAAAAAATATTATTTTGAAAGCCTAATTTTACAATATTTTCATAGTTTTAACACATATGCAGTTGAAAAATAACATTAAAAAAATATATAAGTTATTTTTCAAAAAAATGTCTCCGAACACAGTCGGATACCTTAAATAAGTCTGGTGTTCCAGAAATTTCCGATTATTTGCAGTCAGTATGATGCAATTAAAAGAACGTGCCCTGAAGAAAATTACAATATTGAAAAAAATTATCGAAATAGCATTATATAACATTCTAGAGCAGCAACTTTTTAAAGAGTTGTCATGAGTAGTTACGAAAGTCTTCATTTTTAGGTTACGCCGTGAGCGATTTTCTTCAGAACTAATTCTTTCTTACAAAATATCTCCTAAACCTATTTCAGTAAGTTTAGAATTATGTTCAAAATTTTTGTCTCGGTCTGCTGGTGATAATTTTTCTCATTACCAATTTTGAAGAAAATTACAGAGCACTCTTGTCCAATTCAAATGTGCAGCATAATTAGCCCGTTGAGAGTGTTGCTTTTACGTGTAATTTAATACTATTTTGTTTTTCTTTTACTATCTTTTAATAAATGAAAAAAAGAATGGTTTTATTCTCTCTAATTATTGCAACGAATCCTCACAGTGTCTTTGATTTATAATTCAATAGCAGGCCCACTTTGCGCTTTATTTATACAACTTCTTGAGAAAAATCTGAAGAATACTTCATTTATTTCTTGTGCTATAGATAACATGTAAATTACCTGGACTAATTAAAATGCCCTATTCGATAAGATCTTCGATTATCTCCAGCATGTACACTTGCAGCAAGTTTGATTTTTCTTGATATTAGCTTGTCATGACAAATTTGATGTGGCAACTTTGCAGAAAACTTCCTGCAAAACAACAAAGCATAATCGACCAACCCACTTGCAAAACAAGTTTGCTGTGAAATTCTTACGACAAACTTCGCACCACAATTGCAAAACAAGTTTGCTGCAAGGTTGATGAAGACACTTACATAACGCGACCTGGATACAGTTGTATATATCTTGTTTTTATCTTTGTGTCTGTTTTAAAAAACATCCGATATTTAATAGCATCTCCTAGACCGTTCTTCTTTTTATTAATTCAATAAATCAATGATAATTTGGACAAAAAACTAATTGGGTCTTTTCATAAAAAAAATTATTTTTGAAAAATTCTCCAACTTTTTACTAAATATGGAACTTGCACTTTAAAGAAAAAAATATATCGCCTTCTTCTTAATATTGAAATTTTAATGTTCATAAACAAAATTAATCCTAAAAAATAGTCAATGTTTGTTGAAAAATAATAACTTAGTTTGTGTCCCATATTTTTATTAGTAATTACTTTTGAACCATAATTTATTCCTTTAGCAAAACGTAGTTATTAACGAAAATCGCTCTCCCTTTGACTTCAAATCATATTCTCAACTGAAAATTTTTAAAAAATAATGAAATCAAGAAGTCAGTTTAAAATAAAATGTGAAAAAAAACAATGGAAGTCCCTCTAGTTGAGTGGTGAAGTTTGTGTACTTTTTTCTATAGTTTGCAATGTGTTTGACGCAACAAGCTTGCTGCAAGTTCGAAGCATGATGACTAATTTGTTTGCAATAACATGTTTCAAGCTTGCGCTCTTGCCGTGTCAAACTTGCTGCAAGCTGGCAGATTTGCAGAGAAAGGTTGCTGCAAACTAAAGTTGTTATCTGGGTTCTTATTTAATTTGATTAGAATATCAAACATAGCCAGAACCTGCCAGTTTCAACAGAATATTCGATGAAAGAGTTGATTATCTCGAGTAATAATTCGTGTTTCTAGATTTTGCGGATCGGTTAAAGTTTGAATACCTATGGACTGGAATATAGTCGATGCGCCTGTTTAAATATCTGGATGGGGGTCTATTAACCGGTTTATTAATGTGACCACCCCATCAGGGAGGGGACCGCGAGTTCACGGATGAGAGGTTGCCGTATAACAAGGTCTCGCCAACCCGATGGTATAATATTGGTGGTGTGGCTCTTTGGGCCCATCTCCGAAGACAGGTCATACCCAGTAAAACGGAGGGGTTGTTGCATGAGTCTTTCGTAATGGGGCTATAATGAAGGAACCTCAGTGCCTGACGATGCTGTCGTGGTGAGCGATCCTTCATAGTAGAACCCCGGTTCTTAGGCAGGAAGGGGTGAGGTTCCTTTTGGTCTTATTAATGTGACCAGGTTATTCATGAAATCCATTTACAATTATTATTCAACGTAATCATCATTTATTTAGCACTTTTACCTGTTTTAATTAGAAATTGACTTTATCCATCATACTTTTTCATTAATAATTGTGATGGATATTCTTCGAATATTATTGGAAGTGAGCATAGAATTTCCGCACAGAATATCTGTAGCTGAAGTTAAAGAAATACCACACAAGTTATTTGGGCTAAAGGAAGATTATCATGTGTTTATATATCAATAATTTCACTTTATCTGAGAATCATCAAATGTTGTCTGTCGAAAGTCCAGATCGTCTCGCAAAATTTGAAAATGACGATATTAGCTCGACGATTAGTACCTCAATCATTCTGAATATATTCTACGCCACCCATCAATTTATTATAACACATTATCAATAAGGGAAATTAACATTTAATTATCTAATATAATTACACTTTTAAATAAAAAAAGAAATAGGAAAAGAGGAAGATAATTTATAACGAACTAAGCTGAATAAATTTGACGTTTACTTTTAACTCACTTCTCTTTTTCTAGAGTACTTAGAAGGGATTTCGTTATGTTAATTATCGCCTTTTATAGAGGAATAGAGGAGGCCTTTTATAGAGGAAGCTGAATAGATTTGACGTTTACTTTTAACTCACTTCTCTTTTTTTAGAGTAATTAGAAGGGATTTCGTTATGTTAATTATCGCCTTTTATAGAGGAACGTTTTAAATGTTATTGAAAGTGTATTTTGCGGCTGTCACACAAAGAAAGAACTTGTTTTGAGAATCAGATTTGCGTTGACAATATACATCACACTGACACAAGCCTGTTCATGTGCGATTTAAAGATACACCTTAATCCTTAAATGGTTGATTTCTTAAAAATTGTTTTAAAATATTTTTGACTTTAATTTCTTGAATAAAACTTGGGAAAAATACATTACAAAATCCTATTTTGTTTAAGTATGGTTTACGGCTAAAAAACAGCTTGTTAACTGTCGAAAACACTGGGCTTTAGTCGAGGAAAAGATTTCCTTGATAAAATCCTCTAATTTTAAACACAGATGGATTTTAAGAACTAATAATATGGATAAGGAATTTCCTTCAACATTGTAGATTGAAATATGGTATTCTGAAGCGTACAAACAAATCAAAAAAGATGCATCCTCACGTGAAAAGCATGAATTTATTTTTATGTTTTCATTAGCACTCAAGCAGTCACCTGTTGTAAATTGATTTAATAACATTTGCAGCTATTGGCAACAAAAGACTTTCATTCTTATTCTCAAGATTTTAGAAGACAATATTGGTTATGTTGCTTAAAAGCAACAAAGGGTTAATAAAGGGTTAATGATACCAATCACTATAAATTCCGCCGTTCCAACGAATTTTTCACAATACTTTTTAAAATAAGAGTATTTTAGTGTTTGTTTGTATGAACTATTTAGGCCGAAGGAAATGACTGAATCTGTGTAAAAAATTTCTTCTTTATTAACAAAAGCCATACATTTAAGATCACAACTCATTTATCAGCTAATTGTTTTCAGTTTACGGTATACTTAAAAATTTTTTACTTGTTACCACATGTAGTGAGTTTTTAGTACTTAACAAAACTGATTCATTCGCTTTGGAAAATAACCTTTATCCTTCGGATATTTGCATGAATCACTTGGAGATTCATCATGGTATTAATTATAATATTAATTTTTATTCTAAAAATTAGTACAGTAGAACCCCGGGAATCCGAACTAATTAGGGTTGAGCTCTGTTCGGATTCCGGGGAATTCGGATTATCCGGGAAATTCGGTAAAATACTCTTAAATTAGTACAGTAGAACCCCGGGAATCCGAACTAATTAGGGCTGAGCTCTGTTCGGATTCCGGGGAATTCGGATTATCTGGGAAATTCAGTAAAATACTCTTGATCTATCAAAAGCAGTAGAGTATTTACTGTGGGTTCTCTGTGAAGGCGTGCGGAAAGAGCACGCGGCGATTCGCACGGTACAGTGGCAAACAAGTTGAGGGTAAAAAGAAGACATCTGAGTTTGTTTCTTCTAATTAAGGTGCTGTATTCTTTCTTAAAAACCAATTGTAATACTTCTCTTAAGTTAGGAATAAACATTAGCTTTGTTCCTGATTCGTAATTGTTATTTTTCCTTCATATTTGAGTAAAAAGTTTTCAGAAAATTAATAAGTTATTCGGATTATACGAAATTTCGGATTAGCGGGGTTCGGATTTCCGGGGTTCTGCTGTATATTATTTTAAATTATTCAAACAGAAATGCCATTTCAATAACAGTATGGAAAACATATTCTCAAGGTTTAATTACTGCTTTCGACTTTCTTGCATTTGAAAAACGCATAGATAAAGAATTGAAATCTTCATAAAAAAAAACCTTTTTGGTTTATGTCTGTTTGTGTGGGTGTCTGCCTGTCCGTTGCATGAACCGAATAAGTGTCATCGAAAACTCATGTATCAGAATATAAACTCATTTAGTGCATTGAAATTTATGAAAAGTGATGAGTAGTATAGTTTACGAGAATGATTTCTTTTGAAACCTCTCCACTATTCTTGTAAATTTTACAAATTATCACTGGAAATGCTCCATCTAGATGGATTTCATTTATAATTTTTCTTGATGTCAATTGAGAGCGTTATGTTGAATACTTCATAGAAAAAATCATTTCTGATTGATGTTATAAGTCATAAATTTATATGGGAATATACAGGGTGTTCGCACTTATCGTGGTCCAATAGATAATTTCTAAATCGTTAGAGATGGACATATAGTTCCAATTGGAAAAAGGCTTTAAATGAAGGGAAGAATTATAGTATATATTTTTTGATTGAATAAATATATTCGTGGAAAAGTTACGAAAGCTAACTTTTTATACAGTCCCCCGGTCCTATTAATCACATTTAGTAAAATATTTTTGACATTCTAACATTTTAAACAAAAAAAGTTCCGCTCTTCTGCGACTAAAACTGGAGCTTTGGATATCGCTGACTTAGACCACTTTACACCATTTCAATAACCGTCTTCAAGACGATTCACCAACCAATGCGCAGCACTTGCTTGACGAGGCCGCTGATTGGTTAAAAATCATGAAATTCAAAGCTCCATAACTCGGTCAATTTTATCGCAAAAGCGCGGAACCTTTTTGTTTAAAATGTTAGAATATCAAGAATATTTTACTAAATATGACTGATAGAACCGGGGGACCGTATAAAAAGTTAGAATTCGTAACTTTTTCAGAAATATATTTATTGACTCAAAGAACATAAAATATAATTCTTCCCTTCCTTTATGTAAAGCATTTTTCCAAATGGGACTATACTTCTATCTCTAACGGTTTAGAAATTAGCTATTGGACCACGATAAGTGTGGACATCCTGTATAAAACAATCGAAGGTATCACTCTCATAAACATTTCAAGTTCACCACATGTTTTGTTTGAAAATTACTCAATTTATTTCAAAAATGAGTATTAGGCATGTAGCTGATCATAAATATGCAAAGGAAAAAAATTTAACATATTATATTTTCAAGAAATTTGTGGTTTCACAGTGAAGCCAATGAATGGTAACGGGCTATTTTTCCTCCGAATAAGTTATCATCAAAATGCATTTAAATTATGTATTTTATTTATAAGTATACGAAAGTATCCAGGATATTCAACCTTCATAATATTCAACATTACTATCGAATTCAAATTTTAAAAATGTCAATCTGTTTAAGAACAATCATCATTTTGTTTCTCTTAGAAATCGAAAGCAATTTAGCTCTCGCAATGCCGATATCCATATGAATACTAACGGTATTAAACTGAAATTTTTATATAAGTTTCCCTATATATCTGGCTCTTAAGTTATAAAAGAAAAATTACAGTATGTTTTGCGCATGCGCAGTAAAAAAATGCTTAGTGTGTGGTTTTACTGTGAAACCAATGAAAGCGAATGGGTTAATAATAAAACGCAAGAACAGGTAACGTTTAAAAGTAAAATAACTTTCAAGCTGATTAAATTCACAGATATAAGTCGAATGTTGTATTCCTACATGCGTTTTAAGGAGGAAAAAATAATATTAATAAAACAGCATATCTATAAAAAATAATATTAATAAAACAGCAGATCTATTACATTTCTGTCAAATGGTGAAGTGCACTGAGACATAGCTCTTCGTAATGTGATAACTCATAGACAAAACTCGTAAGAACTGGGTGAAAGGCGATAATAACTAACATTAATAATTAGCATTAATATCGTTTTTGCAGCAAATTAATTATCTTCTTTAAAGATGACAGAAATTCACGTTCCAACGAAATTTTATCTTTGAAATCTTTCATTCTTTATACAGGAAATATTTTCAAATTACGTGAAACGACAGATGACACCAGGAAACCGTCTGCAATTTTTTGTAAAAATTGGGCATTTCATTGTTGACGTAAGTTTATCGGAGATAAATGATATAATAAAGGGAAAACGGAAGACACACATTTTCTTTATTGTAGGTATACGTTTTCATTAGTATTATGAATGAAATCATGCGATCTGGCTTTATGCTGGCTTCCGGGTCGTGATTGGAAAGATTCCATTGAAAAAAAATGAAACATGCAAATCTCTAAATTTAAACAGTACAAATAAAGGAATTTTCATTTACCCAGGAAATTTTTTTGCTGAATACAATAATGATCATTTGGTAGACATAATAACAAAGAATTATTCTCAATTTTTCTACACAGCAAATTCCTACCAGTAGAGGCCCTTGCATGGCTGAAGGATTTTGCTTCCATAAAAGACTAAAATTTTCCATCATTTTCAATAGTCGTAATAAATTAAATCAATTTTTCTGTCAGTTATTTACGTAAGTATGATGTTTACCAACATTCGTAATGTGTTTTTGTAAACTATTTAATTTGACTTGTTTCGTGTTTTTAAAGACAGAATTTTGTAATCGATTTTTGACTCTATTTTTGATGTGAAAAATTTCCCAATTATTACTCTGAATCCATTTCGAATCAAGTACTTAGCCCTTGAAAAAATGGACTAGAATGGATTACTTTTTTTCGATTCCCTCTGAGTTTTTTTCTTTTCTTTGTCTTTCTTGAGGATCTTTGTTTTTTGACTTTCTTTGAATGATATTGATTTCTATTGTTATTTGTTTTTTGTTTGCAGCTGCAATTGCGCTCGCC
>BGPR01010336.1:31085-52924 GCA_013235015.1 Araneus ventricosus | reverse complement strand
TTTATCTGACCTGAAAGTTTGTAACCGCTGTACTGAGACACCCTGTATATATGAAATCTCAATTTATAATGATTTTTTCAAGGCCATTTATGGAAGCAATCAGAAATCGATACGTATGAAAAATATATGGATTGCCCCGAATAATAGAAAGCTAGAAAAGATTTGTAATGTTTTCTTCTGTTGCAGTGTTTTTTCCGGGATTTTAAAACCCCACTAACTTTCTGGGAAAAAAAACATCAACTACTGCATATTCAATAATTCTAACTTAAATGGAGAAAATATTTTCCAACAAATAAAGGGCATCCCACAAATAACAAATTTCTCATCTCTACTAGCCAACCTTTTTCTTCATTTCTTCGAAAAGACTTTCGTTTTAAATCTCAACTCTGTCTTCCTATTTATTGGCGATCTAATAATTTTTTCATTTTCAAGACTTCAGTTCTATGAGCAATACCTGAGTAGAACTCAAACTAAGTAAAATCAGAAACAATCAATCTCCAGCAATGTTTCTTGATTTATGCTTAGACTACCAGAACGACTTAAAAATTCACATTCACGACTAGAGAAACAAATTCAAATTTCACGTTAATAAATTTATTTTTTGGAACATTTAATATATCATATAAAATCTACAAAAATACAATTATCAATCAACTTATAAGATTCAGCAAAATATGCAATAATACTAATTTTGACAAAAAACAAATCATTCAGAACTGAAACATAGCAACCATAATCATGCCGCTAACTGGTTGTATTTCCTAAAACTATAAATGTCTTAGAAGAATTTTTTTAAGATTTCACAGAAAAATTGCTGAAATATTAAAATAAATTAAAATTTATTAGGAGCTTAATTTTCATCAATGTAAGAGAAACACGGAATTACATATTTGTTGAAAGAATTAAAACGGTTTGAATTGCGTTGCAATAATGAAAAGTATTGTTTTAAATTATGCCAAAAATATTTTTAAAATATACTAAAATTCGAGAAGAAATTGTACGGCAACTTAATTGATATAATTAAAAAGTCAATTATTTGAACTTCATATGGCGTAATATTTATTTGTGCTGTAATATGCTTGGAAGTTATTAAGGAAAAACGCAAAAATTTGCAATTTTGTGCAACATTTAATAATTTTTAATTAATTAAAAATTTAAGGAAAAGACTCCGAGGTGCACATGCTCACACTCCAAATAATGTTCGTGCCGAATTTCGTAGCTCTAGGTCCAGCGGTCTGTCCTGTATATCGCTAACACACAAACCGTCAGAAACTCACACACATTCTATTATATTATTAGAGATTCCCTTATACAGGGTGATTATAATTAAAGTTGCACTTTCAGAAGGCTGTAAAAAATAACCACTTGTCAGAATGAACTGATATTTCATCTTAGTATACGTGAAGCAATGGGAATTAGTTTTGCGAAAAAAGAATAGTTCAAAAGTTGACTGATAGATGGCGCTGTACTCGTGATAAGATACTGAAAAACGATTGCTTTAAAAGATATGCTAATTTTAAGATGCTAATTAAAAGACCTGACATGTTGTTGTTGCACTGTTTGTTCAAAGTCCATCCACCACGAAAAGGTTGGGCCTCAGTGGATAGGAAAAAAATCGGTTTGTCCCTAGACCAAAAACTGTAGAAAAAGCAAAAATGAAATCGGTTTTTAATTGTCCCCAAGCCAAAAACTGTAGAAAGTCGTAGTCGGCTTCGACTTGCTTAAGAAATGTTCAATATGTTGTCCACCGTTTTCGCCTATGATAAGAAAGTTCAAAACAGCATGTTCCACAACAGATAGGAGTGTTTCAGTGGTGATATTGTGAATGTGTTCCGTAATGCGGTTTTCAACTCAGCTAAGTTCGCACTCTGACCCCGTACACAACATCTTTTAGGTAATCCCACAGCCTGAAGTCGCAAGGGTTCAGGTCAGTGTCGTGGTGGCCAGGCTGTTGGGAAATGGCGACTGACAATTTTTTCACTTCCAAAATGCAGATTCAATAGCTGCTTCACTGGTGTTGCAATGTGCGGAAGAGCGACATCTTGCATATAAAATGTACTATCCCGACATCCGCGCTGTTTCAGTGCTGGAATGAGCTGGTTGCGCAAAAAAGATTCATAACGTGTCCCATTGACTGTACAGGTTACAGGACCCGAAGGACCAATCTCCTCGAAAAATCGAAAAAGAAAGGGCCAACGATAAATTCTGCCGTAAACCCGCACCACACAGTGACCTTTTGAGAATGAAGCGGCAATGTTTGTATTTGGAACGGATTCTCTCTTGCCCATATTTGTAATTTTGAGTATTGACAGTACCTTTGAGATGGAAATGGCCTTCGTCTGTCTACAAAATGTTCCATGGCCATGCATTGTGCACTTCCATTCCAGCAAGAAATTGCTGGATGAAAGCTTCTCGTTCTGGCAGGTCAGCAGGAACCAACTCCTGAACATGCGTAATTTTGAATGGATAGCATTGCAGGATGTTTCGTAAAATTTTACGAACCGTGCTGACAGCCATGTCTAATGTTCGGGAAATTCCAAGTGCTCTGCACGTTCCCAAAACGCTGCTTGACTCTTTCTGCAATGTTCCAGCCACATCTCCACTGACGTCGAAGCAATTGCTTTCCTTCCTCTGCCGCATTTCACGCCAAATGAACCCGGCTCTTCGGAATCAATCGTCTTCTTCAAATATAATGCAGTCATCGGACCAGAGCCGCTTCTTAAATCCATTAATGTACGGAATTACTTCAATGCATTTGCCGCACAGTCACCGTTCTTGTAAAAAAGCTTCGCAAGCACTGGCCGATCCTTCAATGATAGAGTCATAACTACCTTCTCAGACGCAGAATAACAGGAACTGCATGTTCCCCGCCTTTTTATCAGAAGTGTAATGTGCGGTGCGCATGTCACGTCTTTTAATTAGCATATCTTTTAAAGCAATCGTTTTTCAGTATCTTATCACGAGTACAGCGCCTCTATCGGTCATGTTTTGAACTATTTTTTTTATTCCGCAAAATAAATTCCCATTGCTTCACGTATACTTAGATGAAATATCAGGTCATTCTGACCAGTGATTCCTTTTTTACAGCCTTTTGAGAGTGCAACTTAAATTATAATCACCCTGTATGTCAGTAATTAGTAAAGCGTACTGTAAAAATAATAATTAAAATATATTGTCTTAAAAAGCAGAAAACGAGTGAAGACTCTTGAAGTTCCCCGGACTTCGACTTTTGACTATCGTTCAGCGCTAACACGCTGTCAGTCCTAATCAATTATTATACTAATATCAGTACTAATACGCTGTCTGAGGCCCACAAGCGGGCCGCGGCCCGTAGGTTGGGAACCACTGATCTATGTACTTTATTTTTAAGCTTGATGATAGAAAAAATATTTTTTAAAATCTCAAGCTTAATTTTGAAACCTCGCGTTAGGAATAAAACCTCGCATTTTCGGTAAAAATCAGGATTTTACAAATATACTATATATTTAACTAAATCTAATAAATGAAATAACCATTACGTATTATTTATACTCGCAATCCTAAATAGCAAATAAGTTTTCTTATTCCAGATATTCTGACTAATAATCGGTGGATTCAACATTCAATTTCAAATTCAGTGTCCAATTCCTTTTAAGATTTCGACTTACGATATCTAACTAATTCAACAGCAACACTTTCTTTATTTTCTTTGTTAATGGTTTCTTATTTAATGGATTTTCAGCTAAAAGCTTTTCTAATCAAATAATATATGCAAAACAAATAATATGGTAAAAACTCTTACAGATATGATCTATCCGTTGTGCAGTCAACCGTTCTTTTCTCATTATTAGTCTCGTAGCGATTCAAATCTGACGGTATTTTGTCACACAAGGAAGTTTGACCGACTATCACTGTAATGAACGGAAAGACGTTTTCACGTCAATAATCTGGAGAAAAATACACCAGCATACTATACCAATATCATCCGAGCTAACCTATTTCACCCTCTCACACCGAGCAAGGCGGTACCGGACTGTCTAAATTAACAGCGACGAAGGCCGGTCTGAGGCGGTTGGCTTCTTTTGAGGGGAGGCGAGGTTATGAGATAGCTTTCTATTACTCGGATAAATGTTCTCGAGTTTTCGACGGTTTTAGGAATTGTTTCGGTTTCTTTTGAATTATTATCATGTCCATTGTAAAGTTTTTAAACCTCTTGTGTGCTTCTATGCAGCTTTTGTAATGCGTATTGTCTCTCGATTTTTTTTTGTAACTGCTTGGTTTTAAATGCTATTGATTTTAATTTGGTTATATTTTGCATGTGTTTTGTGTTTTTAATGTTTAGTTTTTTATGTCTTTCTTCTTTGAGTTTTTGCGTTTTGTGTTTTTGCTCTTAATCTTTTTGTGTTTTGTGATTTTAATGTTAAGCATTTTGTGTTTTTGCCCTTTGGGGTTTTGCGTTTCGTGTCTATGCTCTTAATCTTTTTGTGTCTTGTGTTTTTAATGTTAAGCTTTTTGTGTCTTATTCCTTCGCTTTTTGTTTTCTTGCTCTTTCCTTTTTGTGATTTGTGTTTTTGCTCTTTTTTTGGGTTTAATGTTGTAAGCGATGATATTTAATTTGTTTGCTCACCCCTTGAGGTTCTTTGTAAACTCTTTTTTAATGCAGTTCATTTCTTTTGTTTTATGATTTCCCTCCCGCCTGTGAAAGACCTTCCACCCTCTTAGGTAGGCTGGGCTGGAGCGGGTTGTAAATAAATAAGCGCGATAGGCGATCCAATTACCCTTTTCAACTACAGTCCATTTATATGCGCCTTTAGGGAAGGATGTAGCAAGGGGCGGGGTAAATGACCAACCGGGTTAGGAGAGTCCAATTCAAGTCTCTTCCTTTAAACAAATTCATTGTTTTAAAGGGGCTAGACGAAAAAGTCGCCTCAGGATTACAGAGTTAAAACCCAGTTGAGTTGTTTGAATAACTGTAACTACTACGAGAAATAAAATACAAAACCGGAAGGACGACCTCCAAAGAGATGGAAAAAAAGAACTGATGATGAAAACTTTCATTTCCTCACAAGGAATTGTGGGAAACTGGATCCCTCTCCCCCGAAAGCCTTCGAATCCCGCCTGAACAAAATTACGAAATTGTGCCATCATTAACTTACCAATATACAAGATATCTGCTCTAATCTTGTCCCAATAGCTAATTCCCAAGCCGTTAGAGATGGACATTAAGCTTCCAGGTTAGGTTAGGGTATATTTACGTCCCGTTTTGAAGCTACACGAGGGTTATTCAGGAACGGACCTCGTAAATTTCAACCACGATCAGAGGACGAGTACGAAACCTGAGCTGTCACCCCTCTCCAAAATTCCGCGCCACACTAGCTGGAGTACGTTTGGCCACTACGTATGATTTAGCGTGCAACACGCCCATACAGGACGGATCTTCAGTGGAATCGGGTTTCAAATCTGCGACCCTCCGGTCCCGAGGTCGAGACCTTGCCACTAGGCCACCGCTGCCTTTACGCTTCCTTTAAAATGCTCTAAATTACGAGAAAACGAGATTTATTGAGAGTTCATTCAAATATGCAAAATAGACCGATTAATATTTATCATTGTTCAATTTCAATATTGTTTTAGATGAATGCTAGAAATTATATTTTGCTTTTTAAAATAGCCATACTAAATGTATCCCACATTTCTAGATAACATTAAATAACTATAGCTAAAGTTTTCAATTTAAAAAAAAATGCACATCATTTTCAAATTTTTGAGTACATAGTGTCACTTTTCTATTCATATCGTTATTTGTCAATTTTCTATTTCTTTCAAAAAAGCCCGAATTTTATTTACATGCAATAAATAATTATTGAACCTACCTTATAACTTTTCCTTTTAGCATTCAGAGCAGGAGGCGCATAATAGATTTAGCCCATATGAAGTAAAAAAAAATCTACATTTGTTTTTTCGTGAAATTTAACGCTGAGTAACTTCAAGACACACAGAAACATGAAAGACTTTAGTCATCAGTGAAGACCTGGAAATACAGTCTTCTTCATACTCTAAAATTCATCTGTCTTGAACTGCAGATTTGAACCTCGCATAACGAGCACCTATTATAGCGAGTAACTCAGCAAAATAAATTGGAAAAAATGCTTCGCTTAACGAGCGCATTTCGCACAATTAGTGGCGAAAAGAGAGGAAGTCTTTGATTCTGCGCTTAAATCGGTCCTTGAAATAGCAATCATTACGCTAGCATCTTAGTTTTGCTTATGTCACTTGCGTTGAGACACGCTATTTTGGATATTTTGGGGCAAAGTTTCATAAGATAACCTTTTCAAAAGTTACCCGAAAAAATGGCCGCAAGAGCAGAGCCAGAAGAGAAGAGGAATAACAGTAGAAATGCAACATAAACCGACATCGAGGTGTGAGCGTGGCTGATCAAGTACGCACATACAATCAGTCTAAATCAAATATTTGCACTATCCTCAAAAACAAGGACATGATTGTTGTATTGTGTACTATAAGAAATGTTTTTTCTCCTTTTTCGTTTCCTTGGTGCAAGATTGTCGCTTCCACAAGTGCCTACGTGCAGGAAGACAGAGTTAAGGGTCATTTTCTCCCTCATTACGAGCGGGAAAGGTATGAGGCCACTCTAAAATAGCGCCTGGCAACAAGTGTAACCAATCAAATGTTGTTTTTCTATGACTCAAGGCTACGATGTGGAGAGGGGTGAGATCCCTTCACTTGAAGATAAAATTTAATCAGATGCGCTGCTGGAAGAAATTGAAGAAGGAAAAAATGGTGCCCATACTGCGTGGGGACTGTTAGAATTTATTTCTGTTTTTGCTCAGTTTCTGCACGAAATGAGTGTGTAATTGCTCGTTTGTGTATGTCCCCGTCTGGATTAATAAAATAAGGAGAGAACTTGTGTGATAGATACGAATGAATAATTCGCCCTTGTTTCCAAAGGATCGTAAGAGAGGGGGCCTAAGCCAGAGAATATGAATTGACAATGGAGGAATCCGACCAATTCGGAGCTCACAGGGAACGTGCAGATTTTCCATCAGATAAGAGTTTTTCCTTCATCACGATATATTTTTTACGTATTTCATGGTGGACAATATAAATCAATTATTGGATCCAATTCTTTACCTTCTTTGATGATGAACTGAAAAAAGCAGTTTAAGGACTATTAAACAAGAAATGAAAAAAGTTGTCTCTCGGGCTTCTGAGTTTTCAGTTTAATTCAATATGTGTCATTCTTACATTATGTTCACGACTGTTGATTAACATTTTTAGTTAATTAAAGAGGCCCCTGATAATCTGTAGTTTAATTATATATAAGCTAATGTCAATGATTGTTTTTTATGTATAAATATAAATAAATTTTTAGTTCTTTTCTCAGGAGTAACTTATCGCATTCATGTCTGACATTATACACTCTTCCTTTTCTATATTCATGCATGATATCTTTCCTTTTTCTATTTTCGGTAAAAGGATATTTAAAATATACACGAAGAAATAAATTTAACAAATACAATTTTTGAATCTACTGAAATACAGTTTTATATATTTAGGTGTTTATATATAGTATTATATAATATCAATTAAACAATATAGCAATTTATGTGTATATATATCAACTAAACAATATAACAATGATTGAGGAGAAAGATGCTTCTCAAAGGGAGTGACAAGAATGGCTACTCCATGGTTCCGTGATAAATGCTTTAGGTTTCCTAAATAATAAACTATTTTGATCTTTCAAGTTTTCTGCAAATCGAATCAGCATTCCAGGTCGGTTCATTCCGCGACAGAAAAAGAGATGCAGATAATTCACGTTCCTTAACGGTGATATGTATAATTTTCTTTAAATAAATATTATACCTAGAATTTATTTTGAGTTTTTTGTCGGAAAGGAACATATTTTACATGGGAAAAACTCTTTCGCATAAAGATTTTTGGCATTACGTGTAAGTTGATGGAATGAATACAACTCGTTAAGCGAGGTTTCTTTTTACATCTATTTACCAGCCCGAATATAAAATTCGGGCTTTAATTAATGACAGATGTCAACAGTAAAGAACGAGTTCGCATTCAATTGTTAAGAAAGTTTATCAAGAAAACTTTTTTATTAAGATAGTGGTAGAAGTTTTATCAGCACGTTAATGTTAATTCACCTTTTAGTCTTATTAACGTTCTTATCCCTGACAAGTCTTTCTACAATATCCCGTAAAGAAAATCATACTTTTTGTAGCCCTATTGCACGTCCTTATTGAAACTTCTAATACCGTATTCTTCGTCTCCTTAAAGGCATTATTGACTGATATATTGCTCACATCACCCAATACTGAAGATAAAGAATGGATACAAACTTTACAAATTGTTTTAAAAGTAACAACATTTTTTAAAGCAAAATTGATTTTCATAAATAAAGTGGTGCTACGAGCCAGAATCTTATTCGTCCAGCGTCGAAATATTTCGATATCATCTTTCAGATGTCAAATACGCTTCACCAAATAGTTCTTTTCCAACTCTTTATTTTAATTATGTTTCTTTATACAATGGAAATGATTTAATAAAGCTCTTTGGGAACTTTTTTGTCATCATTTTATAAACTAGATCTTCTTTACATAGGGTGATGAATGCTTTGGCTAAATCAACGAACACTTCAGCAGTGTCCTTCTTCGGTCAAAACCGTCTCGGATAAACTCTGCCAAATTGTTTAGTTGCTAAACAGTGGAAAGCCTTTTCTTCACACCAAATAGTATGGAATTAGTTGATTAATATCACCTCTGTTCCTGCATCTATTTTGACTTGATGTTTTAGATACTTTGCTAAGTGAGGACAGCAAGCTAATTTTTACATAACTGTCAGCGTTTTTGGAATTTTTATATTTAAAAAAATTACAAGAAATGTTGCTGTTTTCTATTATTTTTAGCATGTTATTCATATTTGTTAGACTAAAGATTGCTTAAAAGTGGCATTTCCTAATTAAGTCTTCGTTGAATTTACCTTTTGCAGGGTTTATCCCTTTTTAAGTTTACTGATGGCTTTGGATGATGGAGGTTCATAACAAGTCTAGATTTAGTCAAACTTTTTGTCATGAATATGTCTCATTTGTCTTGTACGTATCTGTGCAACACTACTGTACGTATCTGTGAACTGTTTTTTTCCCCTACTACTTAATTGCACTTCGTAAATTATGCCTGTTGATAAGATAGATCGTTGTTTTTGCTATTATTTGACCAAATGTTCTGCTATTGCTTAGCCATTTTTCTATTGGTATAGCAATGCAACTACTAAAGGGTAATGGGCCAGCTTGAAATTTTTAAGTATATTTTGACTCCGCCCAAAAGATAATTCTCGGTATGGCATAGTCCTCTAATAAAATTAGTCCGTTTGTCTTGATTTATCTGTTCGTTAATGACTTTGAGGAGGTTGTTTTGTGTTCGCTGAACTTTTAGCTCTAAACGGGCGACTCATTTACCATACCTTTCTTAATCTCTTTCGATGCTGAGTTGTTGCCTGATTTCGCTTGAGACTTCCTGGTTGTTTAATACTTTCCATTTACGTGATTCACTTATTGCAGTTATCATTTCGTCAGTGAGTTTCTCTGTTTTCCCATCTGTTGTAACTCACATTGTAGATTAAATTCCGTTCAGCCCCTTATTTATGTGCTGATAGAAATTTATAGGTATTCAAATAGGTGTTCTGGAACCCAACCATTATTTCGCCATGAGTTGATCTCGCCATCGTTAATTTTACAGGGCTATTTCACGTTTTGGTATGCATCAAGCTTTTTTCTCGGGCTATGTCAATAACTACTTAATTATTGTAATAAAGAACATATGATGGTCTGGTGCCACAATGTTTCCCTCAATCTATTTGCAATATTTATCAGCTGTATACCTTCACAATATAAATGGAATATACTTTAGTTCTGTGGCATCACAAATTGCCAAGTTCTCTATTAAATATTTATCAATAGCGTCAATAATGTCAGTCATTTTTGCTAATGCCTTTGTAATATTTGTAGATTTCATAAGTTTCTGAAATGAAGCCAATTCTATCCGGCATTTTCAAGTTTGAAAGTAATTTATAAAAGAAATACTTATAAGATATAAAAGACAATCCAACCTAGCGTTCCTTGTCATAGAAACTTAATCATTCAGAGATTTAAATTTAGGACAGATAATTGAAACATCTGCTGAATTTAAAGGATAGAAAGCGAGTTTTTTTCTTATCGTTTACTTTTATTTAAATTTTATTGCTTTATATCTTAAGTATAGCTATTTATATAAGAATATTTGTTTTATATGATCTTAAATTTAAATATTTTTTACTGTTTTTTTAATTAACGGGTACTCCACTTCGTGTTTGTACCCTTTAGCCCCGAGCAAAAGGGTGGAGCTGATATTTGATACAGATCACTTTTCAGCATCCATAGAAAATTTGAAACATCGTAAAAAACCTAAAAGACTGATTTGTTTCTGTGCTGGACTTTGCAAGATATTTATCGAGATATAGTCTCGTAGAGCGTTTTTAAACGTTACTACTGAAAGGATATCGAAACGATGAGTAATAAGCAGCAGAAATGTAAATTGTTAACAAAAGAACTTTTTTGAATAAAGGTGTATTAGTTATAACAAATGAAAATATTTTAATATCGTCGTTTGCCTGTTGTTATGCATGCAAATGTTTTGTAAATTTGACCAAATGTATGAAGTATTTGTAAATATCACTAACAGTTCGAAGTTTATGCTTAAAATTATTGAAAAACTCTAAGCATCTCCAGGAAAATTTGAATGTAAGAATAGTTTTCTATGATTTACAAGTGTGATTTATAACATAGAAACTTTTACAGCTGTGAAAATATCGTATTTCAAACGATAAATTAATATGCTTTTTGAACAAAATTATGTGACTTAATTTTGAGTATTAATAATTTATTACATTTTCCAGCAAAACCAATTAAAAGTAATTCATTAGTTTAATATTGATTCTAATGATTGAGCTAACAGAAAAGAAATTTAATTGGGCATATGTATCTTGAATAATAGTGAATATAAATTTATTATTGATAAATTAAAAAATCTGAAAGACCTAGTATTAAATTAACTATACCAAAAAAATAATTACCTATTGAAATTTAAAAATGATTATATGATTTAAAACATCTTTTATTGAACAATAGTAAATTTAATTTAATAATTTTCCAGAATATTTTTATTGTTTTTATAATAATCTGTATGTTTTTATTATTAGTACATAACAAACACATGAATCAAGATTTTTTATTTTAAATGTTGGTTTGACTTAACCCACAGGTACAGTTGCGGGGAAAAAAGAATTCACCCAGCATTATGCCGCCACTAATCATTGATTCTTAAAACTAAAGATACCGTTTTACAGGAAGTAACGTATAATAAAAGATTCTAAGGTTGAAATTCTCTTAACATGTCATTTGCATATTTAAAATGACACTAACTACAAAATTGTCAATGGCAACACCCTTTTTGTATATCATAAATATATTTCTCATGAAAAAATTTCCCAGGATATTAATTTCAGTTAATATATCATTAATAGATAGTAAGATGTTTGACATTTTGTGTTTCCGACATAAAATGGATCGTACCGACATTTACTTACTAAAGTTGTCTACTTGCCTTTAAATGTCGGTAGTAGCATTCTGAATTATTTCGTACTTTAAATGTTATTTTCAAAGTAATGATCTACATTTTACAATCGGTAGAACTTGATGCGTAGGAAAACAAATACATTAATGTTACGCCACTTTAATTTTAAGTTTGAGAAATAAAGTGGTGTAATGATTATATTTAATAATTAGAATGTTTTCGAAATATAAGACGCTCCCTTAAGTGCATCGTTTTACAGCGCAAATTAAAAATTTATTGTAATTTCAAAATTTCTCGTTTGAATATTTTGAAATATGCATAGACTTTGCAAATGTCCATCTGCTTCGATTAATGATAAAATTTATAGTGTTGCTATTTAAAAATGTTTTAATCTTAATTTTGATAAAATATTTCGTGTTCTCAAAATTGTTTTAAAATAAAAAGTATAAGTGAAAAATGTGCAGAATAATTCATAATACTACATAAAAGAATTATAGGTAAATAGTTACATTATTTCTCAAGACATCAATAAAAAAATCAAATTTTACTTTAACATTAGAAACTCAAAATTTCATTTGCTGATCATTCCGAAACCAAACATGCTGGAATGATGAAACTTGGTATTCAAGCATACATTTTTATGTAGATTCGAAATAGTATGAGAAAAATATGTTTCTATTGGAAATTTTGAAGTTAGTGCATTTATAAATATGTAGACGACCCCTTTTGAACTTTGTAGACTTGGAATCTATTAGTAGAGGATAATTCCTGAAAATTTGTATCTTTTGTTTTAAGATAAAATGATTAGCGGCTGAATAATGCTGGGTGGATATTTTTTTCCCGCGACTGTATATTTATATTTCGGTATTTAAAGAAAAGAAATATTTTTGAGAAAAATGCTTTGTGTAATTATATGATTTCAATTGCAAACTTATAAATAATGAAGGGAAATGCATAAAACTAGACAAAAAGAGAGTAGAAAATACAATAAATAATTGATTACTCTTGTTGTCATACTTACTATGATGATAGTGTTTCCGTCTACAAGCAAGAGATGCAATTTGCATCTCTTGATTGATGATGATAGGGTTTCCATGCCTTACCCCATATGCATGGATGGCGCCCCTGCCTATGGAGGAAGCAGTAAAGCCATTTTAACATCTTCTTTATAGAAGAGTCTCTCTTACTAGTTTGACAATCAATCGTAGAGGCAACAAAAATTATATATACTACATCAGTATAATATATGAATACTAGTGGTGGGTTCATTTCGAAACTCAGATGGAATTATTGACCAAATACCGTTAGTAAAAATGTGTTTGCTATTTGAACTCTTATTTTAATAATGCTATGAATTATTTGTGAATAGATTAATAATGACTTTTCTAAATTAAGTTGAATTTTAATTGATAATTTCAACTTTGAATAAAAAATAATAAAATTCATTATAATTAATTTTAAAAAATTACTGCATTAAATTATTTGAATTAGTTTTTATTAAAATTGAAATTTCGCATCAATATGTAGTGTAAATTTAGCAACTGAAACACAATGTTCATTAAAATCAATACATACATCATGAAAAGGCTGTTATTCGTGAAAATAATTAGCTGTCTTATATCTTATATTCGTAACGACAGTTAATAATATAGAAACAACTCTTTTAGTGAAAACATATAATTTTTGGAAAGAAGTCTATAAAACAGTAACAATATTGCATCATATTTATTTACTTAGAACCAGCTTTTGTAATAAATATGGTTTAATACCAAGAGATAATAATTAGAGTGAAAATTGCTCGGAACATAAATTTCAATGTGATAGATGTACAGCAATATTACAGATTCAACAGTTCTTACCAGCCGAAAGCCATGTTCCGTAGTCAGTGGCTTGTGGCTCTCTTTGTGAAGTACGTTAAATCTTCCATCGTGGGAATGCAAATAATCATTGTTGATCGACGGCTATTGAGGTGGCTCGACCGCTCCAATGAAATATCGGTAAATACTCGGAAGTGAAAGATCACCAAATCAATGGTAAAGATCTCAGTGCAGCTCCGAGGACTGTTGTAGTACATTGGGTACGTGTGGAGGAAACGATGCGACCAGATTCCGAACGACAACAGAAAAGCCAGTACGACCTGGAGAACGCATTGCTAATCGTGGGAGCAACACTTAACACACTAACTCAATAGGACTTATGTATTCAAAGATCTTTTCTTGTACAGATGAAGTCGTCTATGCCGGTATCGCTAAAGCTCTATCTCTTTATATGAAAGTCGTCTACGTTTAAAGACTTCGCAAATGATATGCGTATCCTAAAATAAGATTTCATTAGACTGGCTTATTTATTTTTTAATTTTATACTGAATTTTTGCTTATTTTAAATAATAATTAAAACTTTAAATATAAAATAAATGATTTTTTTCCTCACAAAAGCTATTTGTGCTTAAATTTATTACTCACTAATACACATTAATTAAGATTGCTGATATTTTGTTCTAATTATTTGAAAAGTGCACAGAAAAATTACAGTAAAAATAAAATAATACGTATTTTTCAAGAGAATCTCAGATAAACAAACTCGGTACATGAGCCATACCACCCCAAAAATCAAAGGAATTTCTCTACAGAGTAAAGGGAGAGCACGAGTCTCGCTTCGAAAAATTAACACCATGTAGTTTTATGCTGGATAATCCAGAAGTTTTCCCCAAATCAATTCACGCAGCTGTTATTAATTGGTGAAATAAAGAGATGTTTCCTTCGACTAATCTAATAGCGTTTTCCATATAAACATTTTAAATTGTTTGTTTGATTGTTTCATAATAGAGCAATACTAATTTAAAAATGGAAAATAATTTTTAAACTCGAAGTATTAGAAAAATATCTAACATAGAAAAATAAGAGGTTAAAAGAAATCCTTCAATGCATCTAAAGATTCAATTTTTCTGCTTTCTTAAATTTTATATGAATTTGATTTGTTGATTATTAATAATAATTGTCTCACCCAAATGAAATGTATTAAAACAAATGATTCATGAAACCCGGAGTAATTTAAAATTTTAAAAATCTCTCTTTATCTGATTTGAATATATTAATATTTTTCATGGACAAAACGAACTTATTTAAATTCATTCATTAGAACAAAATCATTAACAAAAAATAATTGACACATTAATATTTAAAAGAACTTAAACACATAAAAAAATTACCAATTTTATCTCAAATTATTCATATGATCAGTTATCTCTTTCATTTACCAAAAGCAAATAATTTGTTCAAAGGTAATTTCGGTTCGTTGGAATGTATATAAAATTACTAGCTGATATACCTGGCATTGCTCGGGATAAAAATATTTCAATTCCAAGTACTTATAACCGTTTCAACTCAATAAAACAGTTTTTCGCAGCAGCGTCGTTCGTTGTTTTTCATTAATCCAATTCCGTGCTTTCTGACCTCTCGACCAGCAGTTTAACACCCCTCTTCTTTTTCTCTCCTTAGTTTGAAACACCTGTCAAATTTCTAGTAGTCCTTCGTACTCCATTTCCCCCTCCCTATCACTACTAAGGCGATAGCATAAGCTCTTTCATATTTTGAATTTTATTGTCATTATCCGGATTACAATTCTCTTCCCTATAGTGTTTGTGTCATTGACCGCATAATGTTCTTACTTTTTCTCCTTAGGTACTCTCCCTCCTGTAGGAAGCGGGCTCGGTAATCTTGAAGGATTTTACACACTCATTATGATCATTTAAAAAATTTTAAAATTAAATGAAACATCGTGGAAAGATAATAATTATCATCATTGGATTCTGGTGCAAACATATTGAAAGATGTATATGCTACGGAATAAAAGTGAAAATAAAAATTCTGCTTTCAGTTAATATTCAAAGAAAGATACTACAACAGAAAGATGAAAGTGTCGAGCCTGTCAAACCAGAAAGCAATGTCGCCACGTTTCATTTAAGAAAAACGAGATTAAGAACAAACAGGTGTAATGATTTGAAAAAATGAAGAATTTTGGTTTAGCTTTTGGAGGCAGACCCATATCACCCCCCAGATTCGCCACGGTCATCAGTATCTTTTTCTGGTCTTATCATGGTCAGTTTCATGTCCTTTTTATGAGTGATTACTGTCATTCGTATTATTTTGTATTTTAACACACATGTTCTTTTGAAGATTCTACTTAAAAATTCAATGTTTGAAAAATTTATTCGTAATTATATAGTGAGCTTATTAGCCGGTCTCTTGCTAAAGATATTATCAGAACTATTCTTTTAATAAACAAGCTTTAAACAGAATGATTAAATTACTCATCGCTGGCTAAAAGCCCATTTAGACGAATTATGTAAAAGTAAAGATATTTTCATCAACTATGGGGAAAACTCAATTAACAATTACAAGTCGTTTAGTCGAATCTTAAGTATCCAGAATTTCGGATAATCCTAGCATCTTTTTCAAATTTTTCGAAAAGCTTTTAATAAAAATTGAGGGAATAATAAAAGTTACGATTCAGAAAAACAGCTAATATTTAATCCTAACTTAAAAGAAAGAAATGAATTCGTATTTAAGAGGGAACAAAGCTCTTCATTTAGGAAAAAACAATATCGGATATCTTCGTTTGACGTAAAGAACTAAACCTGCTGTTGATGTGAAGTTGCGCCAGCGCATCATAAACATCATGTCGGTCGGTACAACGTTACCAAGCTCTTGCACATAGCGTATCGCCAGTACAAGTCCACTAGCAGCATCTGAGTATTGTACAAGATCTGTCGAACGTCTCATTCTTCAATTTCCTCGAGATTATCCTGATCTTGATTCTTAACCATGGGAACAAAGTCATGTAAAAATAGCGTCACTGTACTTCAAAAAGACTTTATTCATTCACTCGACAAATATTTCAACGGAATCAGCAATTCGACATCGATAGGGACACGCATACAAGATCAGTGGAAGCGAACACAAACTGAATTTGCAATGTCTTATCTTCCTCTACAATAGCAAGGTCCACAGATTAAGAACACCGAGTGGAACCATTACGATAACCCACGGCATCGTCGATGTTTTAGACTACATTTGTAATTACCAGCCCGAATTTATAAATCCAGACCTTAAATAAAATGGATAAAATTCCATATTTTAAGCTGTTTGGTCATAAAATAAAAAAAAAATTTATATAGAAAGATTTTCCATAAAAATAGTGGTAATATGTTTTAAGCATGCCTACATATATAATTTACATATTTTGAAATACTATTTCAAGAGCCCTTAGATAAATCGTGATTTTCGGTATATAATTCGAGAAGCATGTATCGCCATTCCAAAGTGGAAATTCACAAAACTTTAGTCATAGATTTATTTCATTTATTCTCCACTAAACAGTGTACTTACATGCCAGCCTCAGAATTTCCCTTAGAAGAAACGAACGGCTCCATCTGGTGGCAAAGCACCCAATTTTATATTATATGACTGGATACGAATTTATATTTATTTATTATTATAGTAATATTAAGAAACAGTCGAGGAAAAACTACCCATCTAGGATTATTCTGCCATCGTTCATAGTATATTCAATTTTTAAAGTCAGTTTGAGGCAATAAAGACATATAATTTATTGAAGTAGTTTTCCGTCTAAAAATTTCATAAGAGGTTATCTACATATGTTATGATGCAATATTTTTAAAATTTACATTGGCAAAACCCTTTTTTTAATTTCGTTAACAAAATCGTTATGAAAAAAATCATCCTGTGCATGAATTTTGGTTAGTAGAATCATCAAGAAAAATTTGACATTTTGTATTTCCGACGTATGGAGACTGTTTAACTCTCTGCTGCTCTCTGGACGTCCCGTCGGTAGAATTATTTTAATTAATGTGACATTTTAAAACCGTCTTTAAAGTTAGATAAATTAGTAAACTACACTTTTAACATGTTGCGATATATTAGTATCTAATAGATGACAGAAGCTTATTAGTCTGAAATATTTTTGACAAAAGACTCGTTAGAATCGCAAGCTTTTGTCTAAGCTGCACTTGAATTGCTAGTATGTTTAAAGCATTAAAATTTAAAGCAAAATAAAATTGCTCATTTATTGTTTTAACGAAATGCTAACATCAGTGTTATGATTAATACGTTGCTGAAAAAACTTATTACAATTTTTCCCTCTTGCACTTTATTTCTGTGTTTCTTTATTAGTGCATAGTAGTTCTTTTATCATTGCTTCATATTCGTTTATGAATGCTCTTAATGAAATTCTACACCTTTTTATTTTAGAGGAATATAAATAAAGAGATCTAACATTTTATAACCTGTTAAACGTATAACATTTCTCATTCTGGCTTTTCTGGCAAATTGGTGTTAAAAGCAAACCCTTGTAAATGCGTTGGATTTCGAAATACGAATCCACAGATTCAGGATATTTCCTGACTATTAACGCCGAACTTAGGCAATGAAAAGTGTTTTTTTAAATATGTAAATAAATAAAAAAAAGTAAAAATTTCTTCGATTCTGTCTTTCCAAAATAGTGGCGTATACTTGTCGAAAATTTAATTCTTCATAACTCTGAATACTAGACCCCATTTATTCTATAATAGTATAGTATATATCTAAGCGATAGACCACACTTCTCGAAAAATAATAATAATAATAAAAAAAGAATCTAAGATCAGTTCTCCGTCGGAGTCTATAAAATTTTAAAAATTGTTTTGAAGGCAAAATATTTACATGAGATTTTATTTTCATGAGTATTCACAAAATTACAATTGAATGCCAGCTTTTTTACCAGTATTGACGAAATCACATTTTAATGTTTCGCTGCTAGCAAAATTATTCAAATGTCTTTAAGGTGATAACTTCGGCATTCACTCGTCAAACATTGAAATAATTAAAACCATAAAATTTTGAAACGGAATCCAAACCTAAAAATCCTCCAACATGCGTCGTTTTTCATAACTTCAAGAAACGTTCATACTAAATAATAAGAACATTGAAAAATCGATTTGGCCGTGACAAAAAAATTTACGGACAAACAGACAAAATGCCGAAAATTCGAATTAAAATACGAAATGGCTCCCCTTCGTCAATTATTCAATATTTTTCGTCGGATTAATTAGGTTCATTTTTATGTATAAAAGCGACCCATTTATTATATGCTTTATTACATCCTTCTTCGTCGATTTCTATTTAAATATTTAATTGTTATTATACTAGACTTTTTAAGCATCGAATATGGTAAAACATTCAACGCGCGCAAAATTATCGTAAAATCAAAATTATACACGCAGAAAATATTGACTTCTCTATACTATTGCAACAAAAATAATTGTAAGTAAATAACTATATTATTTATCAAGATATTAATAAATATTCAAAATTTTTATATAACTCTGGAAACTAAAAATGTTATTTGCTTTTAATTTTGAAACAACTACATCTAAAATGATGAAATTTGTTATCGAACGTAAATTTTGATGGAATTCTGAAATATATTGACAAGAATATGCGTTGCCATGGAAAATTTCAAACTTAGTGCAATTATAAACATTCAGACGATCCCTTATGAATTATTTAGACATAAAATTTGTTACTATTATAATTACTGGATGCTTTATAAATTTATGAAGAACAGAAATTTCTACAAAAGAAAATTTATTTTGTACAGCGAAATTTCTAATCTCGTTAGAGGCTTTGTATTAATTTTACTTTCGTTTGACTAATTTTTCTCACGAAGCGTTACAATTTAAACAATGCATTTAAGTATTTATTTAAACTTTTTGAATGAGTGTAAGCATTCAAAGAAAAGACAATATTCTTTTTTTAAAATGTATAGTTTTACGGCTAAAATACAAAATTTAATGCAACTTCAAAACTACAATTACGGACTTTTGCACTGGCTTATAAATCAGAAATTTTGCGTCAATCCCTGTCAAATTTTTTAATATTTATTTTACAAAAATTTTCAAACATCAAATTTGTTCAAATATTCCACGTACTGAAAATCATCATGAAATCAAAATTATAAATTCAGACTATTGCAGCAAATAAATTTTAGACCAATAACTATATTATCTCTCAAGATATCAATAAGAATTCTCAATTTTTATATAACATTGGAAAATAAAAATTTGATTTGCTTTTTTAAATTTGAAATTAATAGAGCTAGAATGATGTAATTTGGCAACCAATCATAAATTGTGATGCATTTTTAAAATATCCTGACAACAATATGCGTTGCAATAGGAAATTTCAAACTTAGTGCAATTATTATTATGTTGAAGACCGTTTATGAAAATTAGAAGAGGTTATTTCAGATAAATTGGTACTCTTTGTTTCAATGTACGATGAAAGACGGCACAGTAACGATGGGCGGATCTTTCTTTTCCGCGACAAAAGAATGCGAAACATTTAAGTTACCCTACTTTTTCAATTTGGCATTAATTTAAAGTATTAAAATTAATCTTTCGGTTAATCAAGACAAATTCATTGTGCAAAAATTCTTGATACAATTTGAAGATATTAGAAATTAGAATATTCAGATTTAACTAACTCTTAGATTGCATTCCCTATTCTTCAGCCAGTTACGAGCCTTAGGGGGCTATTAGACCCGTCATTGGGCGACTGTGATAGATGACTTCCTTTGTTGTCCCTTCTTTGTGTATTCGAGGAAAAGTTGGGAATGTCTGACAATTTGAAAATGCAAAAAGTTGGAGTTTTTATCAGTGAAAGTTTTTAAGTTTTTTTCTTTAAACGCTACACGTTGTTAAACGTTGTGTTCGTCTTGTCCATTAAATGTCTAAAACAGCAGAACTGTGTCCTCACCTGTCTGCGAAACTGCATACTTCAAATGTGACCTTTTGGTTCAACCTAAGCCACATTCCTACCTGAATTCTGAGATTAAGTCAGCTGCTTTAAGCATCTGGCAAGACTGGAGAAACTGACCGCAGTACACACGATATAGTGCATAGGGTCATAAACAAGACAGTGGGATGGAATAGAGAAGAGATAATGTTCGTTACAGGACACGGGCCTTTCCCTTCATACCTTCATCGCTTCAATCTTCGAACACATGACAACAGGTGCTGCTCGAACTCACTGGACTAGAAAACTTTGTAAAAACTATTTATTTTTAAACAGGTAGTTTTTATCATTATTATTATCAATTTTTGTTTCTTGTGTTTTGCAACGTTGGTTTTGTTTTGTAGCGCCGTTGGTGCTTTTGTGTTGTATGTGTTTGTGTATGTTTTTGTCTGTGTTTCTGTGTGTTTTTGTTTGTATTTTTTTTTCTTTTCTTTTCTTTTTTTTGCACTTAGCTCTGTAATCCATACCCTCCAAATATTGTAACTTTTTCTTTCATGGCTGGTCTGGCTCCTCCCCATCGATCCTTGCTGACTCTAAACTCTTTGGGTGAGTCGTTCGGCGTGGGTTATGTATGTATGTAATTGCTCGTGCGGAGAAAAGGGAGATCCAATTTACTATGCCACAAAATGTCGGTTTACTCTCTCCAGGCATTTAGAAACTCCAACAGTGTCACTTAAATTAAAGTGGTTGAAAAACATTCTCACGAACGACTTATCAAGAAAACGACATCGACTCCTAATGTTTTCCATATGTGATGAGAATAATTTCAATGTATAGGATAATAATTGAGCACTCATCCACCCAGACTCACACACTTCCGGCTACTTATGATTTTTTTAACCTCTACGTATTTTTTTCTATTTTGTATTGTTTCCTATGTTTCTTTTTCCAGTATATGTTTCTTTTTAATTTTTATTTGTTTTTGTACGTGTTATTTGTTTCTGTCATTTCTTCAAAAATAAAATTCACCTCCATCCATCCAAACCCGAAGGAGCCAAATGGCTCTAAACACGGGGATGCAAGTGCTGTAATGTAAGGCTACATGGAGACTCTGCCGGTTGAATTCGACTACCTTATAAAAACCCCTAGAAACAGCTTCATTATTAATTTTAGATGGCTACTATTGCCAATTTGATTATATTGTGTCAATACTTTTGTGCAAGAACTCACTGGATTACCATGGATGTTAAGGAAGTGTGGACGGTTTTCAAAACCAAAAGTGACAATTTCGACCTGGAAACTAGAAGTACATTTTGTACTACAATTTGCTACCATACTACATATATGTAATACAGGAAAAAGGAGAAGAGCTCTTTATGCTGTAAAATAGCATTCATTTGTTCATATTTGTAAAATAGCATTCATTTGTTCA